>PVJH01011418.1:0-68885 GCA_004026705.1 Nesogale talazaci
TAGAGGCAGGGTGGGTCCTTAATATTTTTTGGACAAGTGACAGTTCATTATCTTACTCAAGTTATTCAAGTCTAGAGGAAGTATGCCAGCCTACTAAAGGCACAGTCAATTTCTTGGACTGGTTATCAGTATTAAGTATCAATCTTCATAATTTAGCTTCAGATTGAACTCCCTAAAATTGATTACTTAAAATTTATAAATAGTAGTCATATGAAAAGTGGAAAATCTATTTATTTTTATTTTAAGGATATAACTAAGAATCTGATAACTATTTTATATATGAGTAAAAATTGGAGGATTATATACTACTCTAATCTGATAACAGGAATTAGTTGCTTGCCTGCCAAATGAAAGATTGGAAGTTCAAAACTACCAGGTTCTCCATGGAAGAACGACATGGCAATCTGCTTCTCTAACATTGCAGGACTAGAAACCCGGTGGGGCCGTTGTATTCTGTTCTACAACATCACTGCTATGAGTTAGAAATTATTAGACTGCAACCAGAGTGAGTTCAGACTCTGACAGGAACCATCTCTCAAGTACATGCACCCATGTGGACAAAAGATGAGAAGCTCATTTCCTGGCAAAGAAAAATAAGATTAAGTCATTTTTAGGCACTCTTATACTTGCAAATATATTAGTAATATTAGAGTAATTAAAGGCATATTAAATACTACCTTCTGAATTAACTAGGTCTATGTACTGAGAGCAGAATACACTCTATGGCAGTGGGTTTGGGTGGGTTCATTCGCACAGCTACGATTACATTCTAATTAGTATATACTAACCACTGTTAATGACTTCATAAACCAACATGACATGAATAAAGATAGGGTTAGACATGAAGTCTGGCTAATAAGCAGGCCCTGGTGTCTTGTTCATGCTCCCAGCAACGATTCAAGTGGCGTTTGAGTGAGCTGCCTCTGGCATCAGTCTTGCTATGTATAATTGAGAATCAGGACGTCTGCCCTCTGGCACCTCATAGGTGATGAGGACAAAGTCCATTACCTTTAAAGAATCTATTTAAAGACAGGAAATAGGTCTATAGAAAATAATAAGCATTCTACGTATTTCTTTCTGTAGTTAATTTAATAATGCAAACTTGCATTTTATTTTAAAACTATGTCACTGCTGTGTGGCCCAGATGTTGGGCTGACATTCCCACAATTAGCAAGAAGTGATTCATTCTCTCCATGTGATATTACAATTTTCTATCTATTTACTCATATAAGTCTGCAAAAACCTACTGACTTCTCACACTTTTTGAATAGGAAATGGCATTTGCATGAAAAATAAAATTATCACATTTTTAAAAGAAGAAAATTAGAATATTGATTCACAATATGTGTTCTCTGGAATTATTTTGCTCTGATTTAAGGATGATTTTCTCTTTTCCCTTGCTTTCAACTAATAGGATTCATTTAAGTTACAGCTTAAAAAGCAATTTGGAAGGTTATTTTTGCTTTTAGCAGTCACAGATTACTTTGATTATTGTACATTTCTCTCCTTATAAATATGATCTAATTTTAAAATAAGGTAGAAAGTCAGGAGAAATTGGAGGGCCACAAGAGTAATTGACATGGTTTAATGGGCTTAAACATAGAAAGGCAACTCTACAGAATGAGGAACTTAGTGAGTAATGTTATTCAGAGCACATGTAAATCTTATGTACAAATCATCTAATGATGGGAACTTGAATTTAGGAAAATTGGAAGTAGTCAAAAATGAGATAGAGCACATGATGATCAATATCCTAGGTATTAGTGAGAAGAAATGGATTGGTATTAGCAATTTTGAACCAGAAAACCATAGTATATTAGGTGGGGAATAATACAATCAAGAGAAATGGCTTAGCAATTCATTGTCATATAGGCGCGGGCTAAATCCACCATGGATTATATTAACATGAAAGTTAGAAATGAAGAAATTCAAGAATTCCACCAAAGAATTCAGCCTAAAATTGATCAGACATACAATTGAGATTCATCGTAAATTACTGGTGATTGAAATGCAAAGCGTGGGAACAAAATTTTTAACCACATATATGTATATAAGGAAGAGGTTTGTATATAAGAGCAATTGAACATTGAGAAAAAACACCCCCAACTCAGTCCAGTCCAAAGCCACAAATCCAACATTTGCCCATATGTTCAATACTAATCTATATATCCTCTTCAGACTCATGAAACACATAAAATGATGCCAAATGCAGAATGACCACAAGCCAGTGGAGAGAAAGTCTTTGGATCCAGTGGTGGTGTAAGCATCACGGCATTGGCAGGAGTCTCCTAGTGGCTTCTCTAAGTCCAAATTGCTGGCCACATCAGGGTAGGCTCATGCGCCTGCTCCTCAAGGAGGTCTCGCAGGGAACCAGCTTGTCAGTCGAGTTTCTCCAAGGGAGTGAGCCTTACCAGTAGAAAATCTCCAAGGAAATGAACGAAGAGAAATACTGTCTCTGCCCCCAAGAAGGAATGACCACATTTCTCAGAACTCTCAGAAGGCCATGCCCACACAGAGGTCTTATTGACTATCTCCAGATTGACAGGTTAGACTTCACCCTATACTCTTAATCCTCAAAGTGCCACCAGATTTGGTGCCTGCCACAAGCCTTCAATATAATGATTTTTTAATGAGAGAAATGCATATAAATAGTGTAATTTGGGTAACTAGTTAAATAAATGCCAAATTCATACACAGAAAAAGAATCTCATTTTGAATGATTCTTAGGAAAGTGATTGAATGGCACAAGAGACAGCAAGAGGACAAAATACACAGAGTCACTGTACTAAAAACAACTAGCTCACAGTCCACCTTTTCAGAAAGTAGCATATGAACAAGATCCAATTCTAAAGAAAATTTAAACTGCACTGAATACATTAGCCAAAACAAGGTTTCAGAAATTCCGTTCAGAACACCAAATGAAATATTTCAGAAAATTGAAAAACTAGAATCACTTACTCACTCACTCTTCAATATTGGAAAATTTGGAGGACAGCTGTTAGCTGTCCATTAAAAGATCCATAGGTATGTTCATTTCAAAGAAAGTTGGCCCAAGATAATGTTCAAACTATAAAATGATATCATTGATAGCACGCAGAAGAGGACTTTTGCTTCATATCAACCAAAAATGGTGGTAGCAGTGACAGTGAACTCCCCAAAATTTCAGGTGGGACTCAAAAGAGGCAGTAGAACAAAGGCTATCATTGTTGATATCAGATGGGTCTTGGCTGAAAGCAGAGAATACCACACAGATGTTTACTTATGTGCCATTGACTATGCAGCTACATTCAACTGTATGGGTCATAGTAAGTAGTAGAAATCCTTGAGAAGAGTGAGCAATCCTGAACACTTCATTGTGATTATTCAGAACTTTTACATGGATCAAGAGGTAGTTATGAAAACAGAGCAAGAGGATACTACATGTTTTAAAATCAGGAAAGGTGTGCATCACTGTTGTATCCTCTCGTCAGACTTGTTTAAGGTATATGCTGAGCAAATCATCAAAGAAATTGGATTGTATGAAAAGAGTGTGTCCTCAGGATTGGACAAAGACTTATTAACAACCTGACATGTGCACATATCACAATATTGTTATTTGAAAGTGAGGAGAAATCAAAGCCGATGAAGATCAAGCATGGTAGCCTTCAATCTGGATTGCAACTCAATATAAGGAATACCAAATTCCTCACAACTGGTCTCAAAGTAGATATAATTACATACGGGCTGAAGTTGTCAAGGATTTTGATAGATACGCAAGCAATGTTTATGGATGCTGCAGTGAAGACATCAAAATATATATTGCATTAGGTAAATCTACTGTACAAGACATTTTTGAAGTAATGATAAACAAGATGTTACTTCAAAACCTAAGGTGCAACTGATTTAAGTCAAGGTAGTCTCTATTGTATCATCACATGCATGTGAAAGTTGGATACTGAATAAGGAAGACTGTAGAAGAGTTGATGTATCTGAATTGTGTTAAAAATATTGAAAATAACATGGATCTCTAAAAAAACAGTTCAATATTTTTCCATTAGTGCTTTTTAGATGCAAAGATTGCAAGACTTCATCTTGCATGCTTTGGCCATATTGTCAAGAGGGACCAGTCCCTGGAGGATATCATGTCTGATTAAGTGGAGGGGAGATGGACAAAAGTTCCGCAAGATATTGACACCATGGCTGTCTTGGGAATAGGAAAAATCTTGGGAATGATTCAGGACAGGGCAACGTTGTCTTCTTGTCAACTCACAACAATAAATTGTTATGTAAGTAGACAGCCTTGTCTCTTTTCTATTGAGTGACTGGTGGGTTTAAATTGACAACCTTTAGGTTAGCAATCTAATGCTTACCTGATATGAACCCTAGGACTCTTTGTTACCCATCATAAAAATTATTAATCTTATAAGAATATCCTTATATAACCAAATCATTGTGTATGTGTATATAATCTTCTGGTGTTATCTTGAGCACACTATATCTGTGTGTGTGCATGGTGAGTGCCAGATTTGGTATCATAATTAATTATTATATTTTGAATAATGGGGTAAGAAAATGACATTATCAAGAATGCATTGTAATATATCAATTGCTTACTAGAATATCTGTACACCATGAGCTAACAAAAATAAAATGTGCACAGTTCATTTGATAAGGAAATGACTCCCATCCATGAGTATGAATCTGTGTCAGGTCTTCCTGTTGATAGATTGCTGTTGCTTGCCCCTAGGAAGGGAGTTCTTGAGGCTATTTGCCCTGGTGTCATTTATTTCTGGGTCTTCTTCATCTTGAATCATAATGATTAGAAAAGATTAGGTCTTTGTTCTGAAGAATCTCAGTAAATAGCAATCAAGCATGTGCTGCTTCTGCACATGCAGAAGTAGGAGTAAACTCTGTCTTCCATCAAGTTAATGATAGTGAAATATTCCCAAATATATAAAGTAGATTGAAGTATCTATAAGAAATAGAATGAAAATATCCCCATTATGTGGTAAGGGCAACTACAAGCTGTTACAGTTGTCTACCCCATCCTATAACCAAGAGCACACAAAATAGGATTGTTGTTATTCACTATCATTGAGTCGACCCCAAAGCATATTGACCTCATAGGTGCAAAGTAGAACTGCTCCAAAGGGCACTCAAGGCTATGCTATCTCAGAAGCAGATAAATAAGTGTCTTTGAAGGCACCTCTGGGTAGGCTTGAACTGACAAACTTTCTACTAGCAGTCAAGTTTTTAATCATTTGTTCACTTGCTTTAATAAAATCAAATAATGAGAAGAATGAAGATTAAATAATAGCTAATACAATTACACTGTTAAAGATTAAAATATATAAATATAAAACAAAGCTTCTTAAAATTTTATAAGCATGCCAAGTGTAATAGTTGAACTTGTAACTACTAGCTATAGGGGAGCTCTGTATGCTCTAATGTAGTGCTGATATATATATATATATTTATATATAAAGTAAATCTTTATTTGATGACTTATTGTAGCAAATTTGTTAGAAATATATTATTCTCTGAACTCTTAAGCAAAATATTCTCAGTTGGATTCTGCCATGGAGATAAGACTAAAGCAAAATCCATGTAGCATCATTCACTTGGGATTAAAACACAATTAATAAATAATTCTGGGCAAACATTGTAGTCAGACACTCTGAAGAACCAACCAATTAGCAGGGTAACTCACGGATGGTCTCTAAATAATTTTCATTCATTATTCAGTATTCATTTTTTGAAGAAAGAGTACGAGGTGATAGATATGCTGCTGAAGCTAAATATATGCTGTATATAAAGGCAAAATGTATCACATATATGAAAACAAAACTCCACATTTCCACCTTAAAGAAAGAAAATTTAGAAATGTTCTACAAATAAACAGATCTTATTGAAGTTCTAAAATGTTGTGCTAATTAGTATGTTATCTTTGCCTAAACTATCACATATGTTTCTGTGTCACTCCAGATGCAATTGTCAAGTACAGTTTGTGTCTCATCACTCTTTGCCATATCCTTTCTTTGGCCTTTCCTTCCATATGCTTGTCTCTCTCCTGCCTGTGGTTTTCTATTTTAGTCTCCCTTACAAAAAAAATAATACCACTTTGCCTGCTGTGCACTAAACTGAATGAGGAAATGTGATATCCATCAACTTTATCTCTTAGTACCATTCTTCCTGGTAATATAGAGCATCCTACTAATTTGCAGGTGAATAAAATCACCTTGTTACCTAACTGTGGATCTATGGATAAAATCTTTCCTATTGTTTTTGGTTTTCACAGATTTGTGCAGCTATCAAGCTATACCACTGAGTAAACGGGAGAGGAGCAGGAATAGAGAAGGCCCTGTCTTCTTATATCCAGGACAACAAGGGCGGAACACTTATTGTCTTTTGGTGGAAGGTTGGCCTCAAAAACACCAATGTCTTTTCCTGATACTGTTTAGCATGGGAAGAAGGAGAGTAGGACCATGGATTCCCTAAGGAAATATGTCAACAAACTCCATGCTTTGCCTTAGGGAATGTACGTATTCAAGGAAATTCTGCATTTGCATGAAGCTGCCCACCACCACAACAACTAAATCAGCAATAGGCTGATAGGAGACTACATTCAGAGTGCTGCTCCAGTCCTTGCTTGCTAAATAGCAATTGACAGTACAATTGCATTATAGTCTTAGACTGGTCAATGTGTTTGAAAATTGTTAGATCATATCTGATTATTTTCAAACTCGGGAAACTATAAATTCAATCCAAACAAATAGCCCACTGAATAGTTCAGAGTCAGGGATTTACAGATATCTGCTTTTTTTACTAAGAGTTTTGGACTATTTCTGTTTTAACCTATAGTGCAAAGGCATGAAAATATTCACGCCCTCACCACCTATGAAGCAAGTGGTATAAAAAGTGTGGTGTAACTTAAGATTTTGAGTAACTGAACTTACAGCAACTTTTGTTTCACCCCTTTTTGATCTATATAGGACCTCTAGGTAATAGTCCATGAATTAGGATCTTAACCGGCTCTAACAGTTGGACTGGTCTTGTACATCAGTGACACTAAATCACACTGGGTATGATATTTCCTTCTATAGTAGAAAGCAACTTTTCAGCTCTAGCCAAATGTTGCCACCTGAAAATGAAGGATTTGTGGTTCTGGGTTGTGTTTACTCAAGATAAAAATAATCCCAAGTTATTTGTAAAAAATGTATCAAATTTGAAACTTGAAAATCTTGTTACTTTTAATTTTAAATATGTTGGCAAATAAAATTTTAAATGTTTAAATGTGCAAAGCAAAACACTTGTGCATGCCAGATTTCTAACTGTTAATTACAAATATATTGACTTCTCTATGTTCAAATGGCAAGTTATCGAGTCTTTCTGGTTTGAGTTTTTTTGCTTACCCATAAAGCAGGACAGTTCTACCCTACCCTATCCTATCCCATCCTAACCTATCCTATACTGTCCTATAGGGTTACTATGAGTCAGAGTTCACTCCATGCTAAAAGAGGAGGCTGGAGCTTAAGCATGAACATTTCCACCACATCCTTTAAAATCTATGAATGAATATTCATTGAATTAATTCTTCTGAAATATGCAAACATCTTTAAAAACAAATCTTGATCTGAGGCATTTATCATTATGCAACCTTAGTACCAGCTTTCTCTCCATTGGGGATTTATCATGAATTACCTCTCTTGATTATCTGGTAAAGACCTTAGGATTCCAGCATTAAACTGGCTCATTTCAAGGAATGTGCTCATGCTAAACTAAACTGCCCAGAGTAACATTTTTCCCCTCCATTTTTCAAAACCACAGACTTCCAAAACACTCATTACCTATTTGATCAATTATGACTCACAGTAAGAAGAATGAATGAAACAAAGTTGCTGCATGGGATCCCAAGTCTTTATGGATCCACACGGACCCAACTTTCAATCATGCAGTAAGTTTATACCACTAACTTTTTGGTCAAAAACTTACAACTGAGTCATTATGTCACCAGACTCCTCATTAAGAGCATGAAAACTCTGTAATGACTCAAACCAGAACCAGCATTCTCCAGAGAATGATTTAACAAAGACTATTCCTATGAGAACCCCAGGGAAACATATCTGAAGGAACAAGATAAATGGCATATTCAGAAAAGATGACTAGACTTAATAAAGGCTGAAGTTAGACAGGTAATAATTCAGAATCTGGGAACCAGAAACTAGAAACAATATCTAGCACAGTGGAGAGTGTAAGTGGAGCTTTCCTAATGACATCACATTTCATAGTTTTTACTGCCTAATAACTCAACTTTCTGGTCTTAAAACATGACATTGAATGGGTCTTGATCAAGTTATTTACAAGGAGCTCCCTTGGTTCTAAGAAGGAAGTGTCTTGTCTCATGCTTGTAAAACACTATCTAACCTACCCAACAATGTGAAGTCATTGTCATCAATATAACTTGGATTTCACTGCTTTCTGGATCCAAAAACTTGCATAAAAATGTGTGGGTCATGAAATATTTTCGTAGACACACATATATATTTTTTGCTATATTCCTTGTGTAAGTGTTTTAGCACCAACCTTTGCCAAAGAGCAGCTATGGGCCATGGTATAAACTGTGATTACATTTTAACAAGTTTATCATTGTATTTTCTTTTCACATTTAATAGATGCTTCCTAAATTGAATTTTAAAATAATATATGGTATTGATGCATCAATGGTCTGAAGCATTAGAACAATTGTGAGGGTGGCAGAGGACTTGACAATGTTACATTTTGTTGTCCATAACATTGCTATGAATCAGAATTGACAACACCAGCAAGGGAATTATCTTATGTCACTGGCAGATAATTCATATTATTATCTATCATTAAATGATAATGCCCCTAACATGAACCAGAGACATATGTAACCATAGATGTATGAATGAATTTTGAGCTCATACATAATTTGGTCCCAGTCTATGACTAATCAATTCTTATGACATGGTCCCATTCATGACAAGATCACTGAAGATAAGGGTGGTAAAGTGTGGTGAAAGAAACAGATGTTGCCTACTACCACAAATAATACTGAATGGGGTCATATCAACTTGTCTGCTAATGAGCAGTGTTCTAAGTGAAGGCATTAATTTAGTCCACATGGAAGTAGTACACCAGTCTCTGTGATCCAAGAATTATAAATAACAAAAATCCAAATCTGAAGGAGTGGATATGATATGAGGGCTTAAATTTGAGCACATGGTTTGCAGAAAGCAATGGATGACAGTGGAGCCTGGGTTGCACAGTTGTTCTGCATTGGGCTGCACTGGGCTGCAAGGTCAGCAGTTTGAACCTACAAGTCACTGCATAATAGTGTTGGAAACTCACAGGGGAAGTTCTACCTTGTTTTACAGGGTCCCCATTGAGTTCCTATAGACTCCAATGCAGTGTTTGAGATTACAACTGACAATGGAAACCTAAGATCTATTTGTTAGTTATTACATTTTAACCTAACTTCATCTACCATAATTGACTTCATGATGCTCTGTCCAATAGCAATTTTATTTATATCCTGGACTATGAGCCTAATTTCATTTATTATTGTAAGAATTTGTCTGAAGCAATTTATTGTTGCAGACACATATATGAAGACTATTTATTTGGAATAAACCACTGCGTGCATGAACTAGGTGACAATTACATAACTTCATGTCCAATTGAAGATCTATCAAAGTATAGGGGTGGTATTCAACCATTCCATTAGACCAGATGGTGCCTCCTTGTGTGCATGGCTTTTTCATAAGGGGGTCCATTGGAACCTTCCCTTCTCTTTGCCACCACCTTCTTGCTGGGGGACCACTGTTGCTACCAGGGCCCTGGAGAAGTTGCCACCGCTATTGGATCCATAGGATTTTGCCTCCACTGACCCATGACATTTCAACATTCTGTGTCATTGTCTGTGGCTGCAGTACTCTGAAGAATGACTTAAGGATGATTATCACAATTCTGGGCTGGAGTTGGACTAGGCTGGGGTGTTTTTTTGAAATACAATTACTTCTTGATATAAAGCTCATTTTTACACATATATGAATGCCTTGGTTTTGTTTCTCTAGTTTGTTGTTTTTACACTTGTGCTTCTTCTTTAACTCTTGCTTCTTCTTTTGCCTTAATTATTATATATGTGTCATATTGTATGGTGCCTTTGCCTTCACCCAAGTAAATATGTTATCTACTCTGTAGTTAGTAATTCATTCTTCCTGTGCATTTCACCATTGGTAACTTTCAGAGAATAGAATTACTTTGTCTCTGAATAAAAACTTATCTTGAATTTTGAAAGTGATCTCATATAATAGCTTTCCTTTGTCAATAATTTATCCTACTCAGGAAAATGTTCACCAGGTTCATCCACGTTATAAGGTGTGGCATATGCTCATTGAAAATCTTAAGTGCTGTGTAGTGTAGTATTGTATCATGTGAATATTACAATGCTTTATTTGTTTGTATATTGATGGAACTTCGCTTGATTCAATGATTTTGCTATTGTGAATAATCCTGGAATGAACAGGAGAATACATATTCATGGTTTTCAGGAAGATTATTTGATCAGATAGTTTCTCAAATTTCCACATTATAAGAAAGTGCATTTTATAGTCCTTACAGCAGTATACGAGAGTCACAGTCTCTGAACCCTGAAGCTCGCATTTATTGTTTTCTTGTTTGGAAACTTCATTATTAATAGTTGGGTGAGATGATAACACTCATTGATATTTTGATTTATATTTCTTTAATGGGTAAGGATTGAAAATATTTTTATGTATTTGTTGAAAAACTGAGTACCTTTTTAGTGAAGTATCTGTTCATTTTCTCAGTCTATTTTAAAATTAAAATATTTGTCTTTTTATTGTACGTGTGTTAAAATTTTTCAACAAATTTAGAGATTAAACCTTTTTCCCATATAACAAAGAAAATATTCCCAATCTGTTGGTTTTCATTTTATTCTTTTGATGCATAGAAAAATTTAATTTTTCAATAGGTCACAACCTTCCAGTTTCTTTGTTGCTGATTATATGTGTTTAAATTATGTTTAATAGTGTATTTATTCTATATATATTAGAACCTCTACGTTTGCTTGTATTTTTTCTTTATCTTCGTGATTTGACATCTAATTCTTTGATCGATCTTAAAGTAGGTTTGTATATGCTGTGATATATCGATCTTGTCTTATTTTTCTACAAATCCATATCTTGATTTGCCTCTACAATTTGTAAAATAAACTATCACTTTCCTCTTTAATGGGTGCTTGCCTTCTGTCAAATATCAGCAGTTGGTAGGTGAATATTTACTTACAGTTCTTCAATTCTGTTTCATCAATAGGTATCTATCCTGGTACCAATGCTAAATTATTTAGAATTACCATAAATTTATAATGTGATTTGTGAACGGGGAGTGTGAGGTCCCTCACTTTATTTTTCTTCTTTAGTAATATTTTGCTATGTGGGGGTCTCTGCCTTTTAGTATAAAGTTTTAGATTTGTGTTGAATCTGGAGTGTATTGTGTATGCAGTTTGTTCAGGTTAGCACTGATATCTTTTCACTTTAATCAATAAACGTTATTTTCTTCCACTTATACAACTCTTGATTTCTTGCAGTTTAGTAGCTTTTAGTTTTCTTTGTATAGTATTTTTATTTCTAGTTTTCATTTCCAAGTAATTGACTTTCCCTTGATATTTTTAATATTGATTTCTAATCTGATAGCATTATGTTTTCACACAATGCATTATATTATTTGATTGTTTTAAACATACTGATTATTGCTTTCTGGCCTAAAAATGATATGTTATGGAGAATGTTGCAAGTGCATTAGACAATTGATATATATTCTATTGTTCTTGGTGGAATTTTCTGTATACAACTCTAAGGTCAAATCTATGTTTTCCAACTCTATTAAAGTTTGGTTTATGTATTTTGCAGCTGTTTCATTGGGTATGTAGATCTTTACTATAGTTAAAACATCTTGTTTTACTGACTTTTAGTCATTATTTTTGGTCTTCCTTATTTGTTTTGCTGTTTATTTTCCTAAAGCCTATTTAATCAGAAATCAATATTGATGTTTCTCTTTTTGAGTTTTCATTTTCCTGATATAAGTTTCTCCAATCAAAGGTTTAGCTTATTTTGTCTTTAGGTCTCAAATATGCCTCGTCTTGGCAACATACAACTTTGTCCTGCTTGCTTTTCCATTCTGTCACTGTCTTTACATTCCCTGGATTGTGCAATCGGCCACACAGGGGACAATCCCTGATTGTTGTCAGGTGCAGTCCAGTCGGTTCTTACTCACGGGCACCCTATGGACACGAGAAGGGAACACGGCAGGGGCCTGTCCCATCCTCACAATTGTTCTTCTATTTCAGCACATTGATGCATCCACTATGTCAATCCATCTTGCCGAAGGTCTTCATCTTTGTCACTATCTCTCTACTTTACCAAGCATGTTGCCCTTCTGCAGAGACTGGTCTCTCCAGTTAAAGTACATCAAACTAAATATAGCCATCCTTCCATCTAAGGAACTGTATGGCTACTTGTATGTCTTCCAAAACATATTTGTTTCTTCTTTTGGCGGTCCATGGAACTTCCAAAATTCTTTTCCAGAACCATAATTCAAATGCCTTGATTCTTCTTTGGTCTTCATTATTCAATGCTCAACAATGTTAGTCTGGGTAGCCTAGAGAAACAAATCCATAGACACACTTATGGGTTTAAGAAAGACCTTTATATTCGAGAACAGTTAAATATTGAGAAAACATCTCAGCCCACTTTGGATCAAGTCTATAAATCTAATAGTATTCCTTTTGTCTAATACCAATCTATAAATCCCCCTCAAGACTCATGAAACATATGCAATGATGCTGTATGCAGGAAGTTCACAGGTCTTTGGGTAAACCTCTCAGTGCTGACAGGGGTTTCCATGCGGTCCCTTCAGCTCAGGGCACTAGTGTGGCTACCTGTGTCTTGTCAGTTGCCCTCTCTCGAAGGGAGTGAGCCAGTGTCCAGCCTGCAGTGAGCTACTTATCTCCTTTGTGCCTCCAAATGAGGTCATCCAACTATGTCCTGATTGACAGCTTAGACTCCACCCCTTCACTCTGAAACCTCAAATTGACACCAGATTATTTAACTCCCACACCAACTTTCATATGAATAAAAGGTGATGGAAAATCCCATAGCTTGGATTATAATTACTGTACCTTAGTCCTCAAAGTAACAAAGTAACAATGTTGCCAACACCTTTAAAAAGACTTGTAAATCAGATTTCCATAGTGTAACATGCCAGTTGTTCCCCTCATGACCACTTCTTTCATGAGCATGGACTGTGGATCTAAGCAAGATGAAATCCTAGACAACTTCAATCTTTTCTCTGAGGATTTGGTTGTTTCTACATCGAGTTGTAAAGCATACTGGAGACTCTAGTCCTTGATCTACACCAACAAATGTTTCCAGTCCTCACGTTCAGCTAGTAAAGTTGTGTGATCCACATTTGGCAGGTTACTAGTACGTCTTCCTCAAATCCTGATATCCCATTGTTCTTATATAAATCAGATTCTCTGGTTCTTTGCTCAGCATTCATATTGAACAAGATTGGTGGGAGAATTAAGTCATGATGCATTCCTTTGCTGATTTTAGAACAAGCAATAATTTTCTGTTTACATAGCGGTCTCTTGATCCATGTGCAAATGAACACAGTGAAGTGTTCTGGAGTTCCCGTTCTCAAAACTTCCCATAGTTTGTTATGATCTGCACAATGAAAGCATTGGCTCAGGCAATAAAACTCAAATAAACACCTTTCTAGCATTCTCTTTTTAAAATGAAGATTCATTCGATATCAGCTATGACACATCCCTTGTCCCATGATTTTTCTGATTCCAACCTACACCTCCGCCAGCTTCCTGTCAATGTAATGCTGCAACCATTGCTTGATGATCTTCAGTAGAATTCTATATGCTTATGATATCAGTGATACTGTTCTACAATATACACATTCTGCTGTGTCACTTTTCTTTGGAATAGGCACAAATACAAACTTCTTGCAGTCAGTTTATGGAGGGACTCCGTTCCAAATTTCCTGACATGTAATGAATGAATGCTTCCAGTGCTTTATCAGTCTGTTGAGACATTTCCTTTGTTCTTTTATTTTTCTGGAGTCTTATTTTTGGATAATTTTTTCAGTTCTACTTGAACTCTATCTTTCCATACTATTGGTTCTTGTTCACTCATATTCTACCTCTTTACATGGTTGAATGCCCACTTGTTCCTCTCCATAAAGTCACTCTGTCTCAGTTCCATCTTCTTTTGATCCTTCCAACATCATTCAACATTTTCCCACACAATATTTAAATATTGCAACCTTAATATTAAGCTTTTTCTTATTTTTTTCAGTTTAAGCTATCTTGAATATGTCTTTCCTTTTTGTTTTCTAACTCTAGGTCTTTGAATAGGCTGAGAAATACCATATCTCATTTTGCTCTTGAAGTGACCTAATCAAATGACTGGGAAAATAATTATAATTAGTTATAATTATGTGGATGAGCCTAAATTCCATCAATTATATGCAATTTCAGTCAATGAACTATAGTGTATATTTACAAATTAGTGAGCATTCTCATAAGTAATTCCTTAAGTAAATCACTTAGAAAGTCACATAAGTATAAGTCAGTGTGGTAATTAAATCAGAATCAAATACAGTAATAGAGTTGCACTACATTTAACACTTTTCCCAAATTTAAAACGTGTAAATAAATGTACATATGTTTCCTAAAGTTTAAAGAAGATTAAGTCAAATATCTATCTTCAAAGACTCTGTTTTTCAATGTAACACATTTTCCCCTGAACTGTAGTCTTCCTCTTTAATAGTTCAAGTTTAAATTGTTAAAGTAACCCTCATGACTTCTCTTGTACTCATAGTAAGGAACCAAGATATCAGTAACACCCTTTGTAGGAGCCATGTTCTTATGTACAGAGCTTTAAGCTATATAGAAGAAAAAGAAGAAAATTTTGTCATGACCCAAAAGTACTTGCTACAGTATTCTTTTTATTGAATGGGTGATAAACAAGAAAGTCCATTTTTATCACTTAACCTAGAGATTCATTTACCTTACACTGTATAAAGCTGTTTCTTTCATGAGCTTGTTATATAGGATTGCTGTAATGTGACTCCCAGTACATTAGGCACCAATGTAATTATTACTCTTCTTGTATACAGCCATCTAAACTCAATACCAGTTAATGAAATGACCTCATAAATACTATGTATCATTATAGAACTATTATCTAAGCTTCTCTAAATATTGTGCTCAGTTAGCCCATGGGAATTAGTATTTTCTTCTTATAATTATGTGGATGAGCCTAAGGCTTCATTTAAGATGAAAGGACAATTAAAGTTCCAAACTCATTGCAACATGGGAAATTTTGGGGGTAATACAGTCTCAGAACCCACTTCCAATTCCCCCTATCACTTTTCTTTAGTTATCTTTTTATAGGACTTCAATGAGCCCTTTTTGGCCATGCTCCTTTAAAAGAGATAGACTTTTAAAAATAGCTTATGCACATAGCATTTTCTGTGAGATTTCAGAATTTAGCAAGACTACCGAGGCTCGGGAAGTATCTTTAAAAGTAATATGGCACAGAACTAGCAGTATGGTTCCAAAATGTGTCTGCATATTTGGAGATGTTTTTAAATGTCCCACAGCTCTAAGAACACACAAACAAATGAAATCACAGTCTCTGGAGATGGGTCACAGGCATCAGTATTGTTTTTGACACTCCTGAGAAAACTCCAAAATGTAGACAGGTTTGGAAACAATGCAACTAAAAGAAATAGGTTTTGAATTAAAAGAAAATCATGGTGATCAAAAGCACAATATTGAATTTTCTATATGAATTCCTTAAGAATAATGTAGTGTTCAAATTCTTTAGACCATCTCCCCCCCGGTAGATGGAATGTTAGAGTTAAATACATTTGACCAGGTCATGCAGGATAAGATGGAAGCAGCTATAGGAATTATTTACAAGTAGTTGATTATGAGATATAAACAAGTGGCGCATCACTGAACATTGAAACATCGGCCTTATTGAAGAGGGGCAACAAAGAAGAGGACAGTGGATTTGAGAGAGCAGTAGAAGGGACAGAGAGAGGAGTCAGCAGAGATTAGATAACCAAGGTACTGGGGGAAATCATTGGAAAGGACAATTATATATTTTCTGTAATGGTAGAACATAAGCATAAAATGAAAATTGTATAAACTCTGCCTGCTTCTGGTATTTTATGGGGGAATAAATACCAGGGGCACAGCAAAGTGAACCTTGATTAAATAGGATTTAATTAATATGCTTTTGATGAATGTATAATAAGTAAATAATTAAGATAAAATAATGTTTTAAGTAAATTAACTAAAATAGTCATTTTATAATAATGTAGGTCACACTCCACTAACTTATGTAATAATCAGAAATAGTTACATTCTAAATATCATGGAAAAATATAAAACATCCACGATCCATGTAAAGGGATATTAACAGAATCTCTCATTCTTTACAAGACCAAACATTTAAAAAACAATGTTAGAAAAATATTTGAGGCTGAACCTAGGTGGCGTAGTGGTTGAGTGCTGGCCTGCAGCCCACTGACTTGGTGGTTCAAATCCAGCAGCAGCTCCCTAGGAGCAAGGCTGGGCCTCCCACTCCCACCTTTACAAGTCTTTACAGAATACTTAACATAGTCCATATCCCACCACAACCACCACCAACACCATTCAAAAAAGTACCCACAAAAAACCTAACAAACCCTAAACAAACAAAAAAATAAGTCTAAATTTGCAGGTTAATTGATTCAACCTGAAAATTGTCAAGCATCTACAAAGCATTAGCAATAATTACACTTACATGACTGAATGCTCACCATTACACCTATTTTATTTAAATCAATTTTAAAATAAAATAAGCAAAAACAAAATAATGCTAAAAACCTACCCTCCAAAGAACAACTGTTCAAAAAAGTGAATCTGAACTAACATGTCACACATTCTTGACTGGATCCCAGCACCCTGACTTTGGCCTTTGTGTTGCTTTCTCTAATAGGAAAAGTTGGCAAAAAGTGTCCTTTTAAACTTGCAGGCAATTATTCTTCAGATAGTGATTTAAATTCACTTTGGGGAAAGCAGTTATACAGATAAAACTAGCTATTGTATCTTTTTGGCTAAAATATTAAGTTACTATTTTCTTACATTCCAATGTTAAGGGTTTTGCTTTGATAATATAAGTGGCCAACAAGTCACACAGTAAATGGCTTCATGAGAAGACTCTGGAGAAAAGGATCTGTGAAAAATGGATTCCCGAGAAACTTGCCAATGCTCAAGGATAGAGAAGAGACAGCAGAGTGCCTTCACATCTGACAGAGGGAATGCCCACAATTGTGTCCTATCTAAGGAAGTGGGAGTGATTGTGTACTCAGCTAATTTACACCTGGATTTCTTACAACATCTACTCTGTAGACTATATGTGTGTCCAAACATGTGACCTTTATGCATAGCTCTAATTCTGATGCACACAATAATGCCAAGAATGTTAGTACAGCATGGGTACTGAATTTTTTAAATTTAATGAATGGGCTAATTTAATAAATAATGAATGGAGAAAGCTACACCCAAAACTAATCTGGTGCCAACAAACCTACAATCAGTGAGAAAATTTGCAACTCTAAAAATTATAGTTATTTGTTAAACTTACGTTCAGGGGCTGAGACCCCGGTGGTGTAGTGGTTGTCCACGGGACTGTGGCTCACTGGGTTGGAGGTTCAAATCCAGCAGCAAGACTGGACCTCCTATTCCCACCACCAGGGGACAGTGACGCCCCAAAAAGAAAATAACAAAAAAAACTAAAGTTCAAAGAACCAATCATCCAACTTAAACAAGAGAACATGATATAATTTTAACTAGATGTACTACATTGGGCAAATCTGCTATAAAAGTCCTTAACTTGTTAAAAAGCAATCATTTCACTTTGTGCGTTAATGTATGCCTGACCCAAACCTTTGTCTTTTCAATCAGAACATCCACATATAAAGAAGGACTTTGTTTAAGGAAGACCAATGGGGGAAAAATATGACTGAATTGTTGTGTTGGTGAAGAATATTCAATATAGCATGGACTTCCAGGAGAACCACCAAATCTACCTTGGTAGACATACAGCTGGAATGCTCTTTAGATGTATGCATCATAAGGCTTCACTCCTTGTACTTTGACATCAGGGCAGACGAAATCCTGGAGAAGGAAAACACCCTACATATGGAAAGGAGGATCACATGCTGAATTTGTGCCAGGTGCAAGGATCTCTTATTAGTTTCATGACAAAAATTTCTTTCCTGACTTTATAAATATCGGTGATGTTCTTTTCTTTCTAATTTGTTGTTTGTATTCTTATCTTTAAATTGCTATTATTTCATCCTTACCACTTGTCCTTTCCCCCTCTTAGGTACCGTTTGTGAAGCACAAGAGGGGATGCACAGAGATAATTACTAAAGCCAGGGGTCCTAGGGGTTGCAGGGGTGGAGGTGGAGGAAAGATGGGAGAAGGAGGGGATTAGGGGAGTAAACAATGAAAGTGGGAGGAGGCAGGAGGGAAGACTTGAATTGAACATGATGACCCATTTTAAAGGTGATTTAATCAGGAGGGAGGGCATTGGGGAGAGAAAATGTCCTAAATCAATTGTGTTCAATTGTGTAAAACCCTTGAAGTGATTGACTGATTGTATGGTGTGGATTACATGCTAATAAAACTAAAAAGGGAAATAAAAATTCAGTGAAAATTAAAAAGACCTTCCAGGAGATTGACCAGTGACCACAGAGAGGAGTAGAAATGTTGTAATGATTGTTAGTGTTGCACAGGATTTCTTTGATATGAGGTAAGCAAAAAGTATTGGTACAAAACCTAAGAAATTTTTATTTAAAAAAGCACATCAGATTTGAATTTATTGTTCCTAATATATACTCCATCGAGATCTCTATGACAGGTTGCTGACTAAGAAGAGAGGGAATTGTCTTCCCATATGCCGATGATAAATGAAAATTAGCTGTTGATGTCACCATACAAAGTTGGAAAGAAATCAGTCACACTAATTAGATATCTATGGAAAAATCCAAAATGGTCATGCACAGATGAGGCCCACCTATGTGCAGGTGAAGCTAAACCTGGTCCAACTTAGACATGACATCACCCAGGTGTGTTTAAACTCAACCAACAAGATCAGCCATTACCCCCAACCATGACTTCCCAGTGAATGGGGATGGCAGGATATAAAAACCTTCTTTCAGCCTTCTCTCTTCTTTCTGTGTTCTCTGCAAGCAGAGGGTGGAAATCTCTCCCACTTGTGGGTAAACACACGCCCTCATGTCTTCTGGGGCCCAATCTCTTGGTCTTTGGAGATTTCTCTGTTCCCCGCAAATGATCTCACATTCCTGTTCAGTATCTCTTCAACATGTCTTCCTGTGTTCAACCTCAAACTCCCATGCAGCTGTTCGCATGCAGCCTTGTATTCTTTCCAGAAACAGCTTGAATTTTTGGAGCCTAAAATACCTGCAGTTTCCCATCCCCTCATAAAAGTCGCTTGAATTACAAAAATGCATCTGCTGCATGAATTCTTTCAACGTGGAGAAGCAAGACCTGAGGATTAACTCTCTAGGAACCTATCCTAGCTAGTGCCATGTTGTAAACTCTCTGGACTCCACTTTTAAGGTAAGCCAAGCTCAAGACACTCTTCTGTCCCTGGAGCGACTGTCCATCTTTGCTTCACTCCTCTGCCTCACTCTTTGAGGCACCTTTCCCTTCACCTTCACCCCTCGTCGATTGGGTAGAAACTGAGAAGCTCTGAAGGCTGAGTCGAACTCCCTAAGTGTTGGACTTAAACTGTATGTCTTGTACACTGAAACCACCAGCCTTCTAGGAGGGAGATGAGACTGGCAGAGGATTCAACCTTACTTTTTGGAGTTGCTGCCCTTGTGTCAGTAAGCACAAGATACTATGGCCGCTAGAACCCTTTACCCAACTACTTTGTGGCTGTCTGCTCCCTAGTCTCCTGTGTTCCTGCCTCCATGATTCGCCATCAGGGCTTTCTTAAACCTCCTTTCAGGGATGCCATTGGAAGACTCGTCTGTGCATATCCTGTACTCTGTTCCCCAGTCCTTCCACTGTCCTTTGTATTGGGGGCACATTTCACTGATGTTGCTGCCTTTCTGGGACTCCCACCCCATACTGCTGCTTGCCTGTGCTGTCTAAACTGGCTTCTCTGAGTGCTGGTCACCCACTCCCCATGCATTCTCTCCTATGGATCCAACTCTGCCAATTTGCAGGATGATTGAACAATGATCCACTGGACTTGTGGCCAAGATGATGCCTCATGATGGCATATGTTGTGCCACCCACTGATGTAACCTCCTGTTCCTAGGTTGGACTGCTTGGCAAACCAGCCCCTTCTAGTCCCTGGTTTGCCCTTCCCCCATCTGTTGGGTTTTCCTTGCCCCACTAAAACCCCATCCCCATCCAGTTTTCCAAGATAGCCCCTTCCAGTTCCCATGGTCCCAGTTTCTCTGATCCTGATTCCCATGTATTCTGGTTCCCACAAGTACTCCGGTTTGGGTTTGCCTTCCCACCCTTTATACCAATTTGTTCCTAGGTCTCCTTCCAGTTCCTCCAAGCATAATTTCTCTGATTTATAGATAAACCGGGTGAACTGGGATGTCTGGCTTTCTCGAATTCAGCTCTACATTCGTTTTATTGTTTGAGCTTTGTTTTCCTCTTGGTTTGGTCTTTTTTCCTCCTTTTGCCAAGCTTTAGCAAGTGTCCATCTGGAAGTGTGATCATGAAACAATTTCTCACCCTGTTGTTTTCAAGACCACTCAAGAAGTTTGTCTCGCTTTGTTTCTAAGGACAGGTGTGTCTCCTGCTTCCATGCTATGACATCCCTCATAAAATTTCACTGGGTTAATATATAAACCCAGCCAAGGATGCCAATTTCATTACTAGGTAAGAACAACAGCTGGAGGCAGGGTCCTGACACCCCCAGGAGAGAGACAAGTCTGGCTGAGGCTCTTAGGTTACAGAGGACTGGAACCTCTGGTTAAGGACTTGGAGACACCAACACCGGGCAATCTAACCATCTGCTATGTGTTTTCTAGATGGACAACCAAGAGTCTCTCCCTTGGGCAATGCTTTTGTGTTGGATCCTATCTATTGGTCCAGGTTTGACACTGGAGAAACAGAATCTAGTGTTTTTCCCGCCATTCCATCTGGCCCCGGTGCATTCCAGGTGATTGGAATCCTGACCAAAGCATAGTGACTTTCATTCCCTACTCTGATACAGCCAGAAGCTTTCTGCAACAAGTATATGAAAGTGCGTGGAGGTCCCTGCTATTCCGGCATTATTCTTTTTGAGAAACAGTAAAGACCTTTGTTCCAAATGTACCAAAGACCACAGATGGTTAATTATTACAAATTGTATCTTTAGCAATAGATACAGGGAGCAAGGATCAGACTCAGGAGGTGAAGGAAAGATGCTAAGCATGCAAGGTACTGGCTCCAATAGGTGATCAGTGCTCATTTACTTCCTCTCAGGTCCAAAGACTCCACCGGGTACAATGTCCCATACTGTGTTGGCATTTTGGGTCACTGGGCAAATGAATGACCTAAAAACAGTGGTTCTCTACCTTCCTAATGCTGTTACCCTTTATTTAATATAGTTCCTCATGTTGTGGTGATGCCCCAAGCCTAAAATTATCTGTGTTGCTACTTCATAGTTGTAATTTTGCTACTGTTATGAATTGGTTGACCCCTGTGAAAGGACTGTTTGACCTCCCCCCCAGGGGTCATGATTCACAGGTTGAGAACAATAGACATGGGAAGCAAGCTCAAGGAGAAAGCAACTAAAGTTCTGGTGTGACCTGGGAGGAAGGGGGAGGGAGCAGTGAGCAAACAACACCATAGATAGAGGAGTAACTAGGGAATTACAATCAAGAAAAGGAGGAGTTAGAGACCCAGGATGAGGTTGGATCACTAGGAATCTAGCTGAGAGAAATTACTAAAAGATGCAAGTAGGGCAAGAATGATGGTGGGGCAGAAAAGGAAACAGAAGTGATTTAGGAAGCAAAGCTATGGATAGAGGTATATGCACAGGTGTGCGTTTATGTAAATATATTAATACATAAGATTGAGATATTGGTCTACGTACATATATGTTGAGGAAATGGATGGATTTGGGGGCCTCTGCTTAAGCCTTCCTTCAATGCAAAAACACTATTCTAACAACCTGACATTCTGTGATGTTCACATTCCCAAAATGATCTCTGAAGATAAATGTATGCATAAGCAAATGTGGTGGGGGAAAAAAACTGATGGTGCCTGGCTATCAAAAGAAATACTGCCTTGGATCTTAAAGACTTGAAGTTAAGCAAGATCACATCTCACAGAGAAGCGAAAACCCCACATGGATAATGCACACTAGCCTGTTTGATCATGAGGTGCTTCTGGGTTCAGGTAACAGGCATCAGAAAACCCCAAACAAACAAAAAACCCATATTTTTGAGTACTCAGATTTTGAAGCAGAACCAAAAGGCCCAACTGTAGACAATTGGATCTTCCTTTACAGAAGGGTCACAGGGAAGGGATGAGTCAATCAGGGCGCAGTATACCACTGGTGAAATACACAATATTGCTCTAGTTTTTGAGACTTCCTTAGCCCCATTATAATGGCCCTAGTCCTGCCTTTCAGTTATAGATAGATTGGAGCTTACACATTGATATAGATAAAACTCAGGACACTCGGATTCTAGGTCAGATATGACCCTCGGGAACAGAATTGGAAGTAGCAATACCGAAAAGGTAGGAGGATGGGGAGGGAACGATGGGAGGAAGATGGGAAGGAGAACTGATTGCAATGATTGATGCATATTCCCCACCCCTCATACACACACACACACACACACACACACACACACAAACTCCCAGGGGAATGCTCAACAGAAACGTGGGTGAAGGGAGACAGTGGCTAATGTAAGATAAGAAAACAGTAATTATATATAATTTATCTAGGGGTCAGGGAGGTAGGAGGGGAAAAAATGACCTGACACCAAGAGCTCAAATAGAAAGTTACTGTTTAGAAAATGATGACACCAACAGACATACACATGTACTTGATGCAATTGATGTATGGACTGTTATAAGAGCTGTAAGAGCCCACAATAAAATAATATTTTAAAGGAAAGAACATTCTAATTAAAGATTTTATTTTTTATAGGATGACAAATAATATAAGATGCATTATAATTTTATATACCTGCAAAAACATAATTGCAATTACACTACTAAGAGATTGATGTCATCAATGATGTTAGAAGATTGAAAAAACGTGTCTTTGAGTCAAAACATTAGGGTAGTTGACTTTGTCTTGATCACAAAATACAAGGATGGTGGTGAGAAGAGATGATGCCCAAGACTGTGTCATATTGGGCTTTATAAACCACATGCACAAGATCAAATTTTGAACTTTAAAAGATATCAAATGGAATCAATAAAGGAAGTAGCTTGATTAATTTTAATGTAAAAAGGGGGGAATCCATTCTAATTATAACAGAGGAGATTATGTAGGGATATAGGTAGGGAGAGAGCCAGAGACTCAAAAATGAAGTGATGGTCCTCAATTTGAAAGCAATGGAATCATCCACATGAGAGACTCTGATAGTCTCAACTCCAGTGATTGCGGTGCACTGGGAGAGGACAAGATTTCAAGTTTATATGTGAACTTCAATATCCATGGTATCTGTCCATAAGAATTAACAAGTTTCCAGCTACCCTTGCAATCTCTTCTGAAAGGCTCATGTTAGGACATTGTTGATAAAGTATGTGTGTGAGGGGCGGGGGGAATAATGAACAAAAATCAGTTTTATAAAAGAGAAAAGATAGACACTCATGAACACTGTGGCTAGTGTCCTTAGTACCCTTTAAATCTGACATTGAATTCATCCAATGATTTAATTTTCATCCAAACAATAAACAGGTCTATCAAGAGAATACAAGAACTCCTTAAATTGTGCAGCAGCAAGAATGCCACCTTGAGGACTAAGGGACTACTCCCAAGTCATGGTCCTGTTTTATATGGAAGACTGTGGAAGAATTGATGCACTTGAATTATGGTCAAGCTCAATAATATTGAGAGTAACATTGACCATTAGAAAATCAAATAGTTCACTCTTAGAAGAAGTAGATCTGGAATATTGCATAGACATATTCATAGACAAGAATGAGAATGGCAGGATTTGTCTCATACACTTGGATGTGTTATCAGAAATAAACAGTCCTTTAAAAAGAACTCAGACTTGGTGAAGGAGAAGGGCAGTGAAGCCAGTGCAGGACTCGGCAGGTTTCTGTGGGTCCTAACTGGTCACATGGCATCTACCACCAATGAAACAAGGAGAGAGCTAGTGACACCTTCTACTAATATCTTCAGTATGAAATTGATCAAATATGTACACAAGATGTATCAATAACTATCTATAATTGGAATAAAAAACTTGAAATAGAGGAACATAATTGGAAAAGGTGGTCCTCTTAGTAAAAATTGTGGCAGTTATGTATCTACTCTCAACTTGAGGAAGGGGTGAAGTCTAGCCTGTCAACAAGGTCACAGCTTGATAACCTCAATTGGAGGTAAGGCAGACACAAAAAGCTCACTGGCGACCAGACACATGCACTCCCTGTGAGACGTTCCTGTTGAAAACCTACATGGAGCTGTGCTGATGGAGCCAGAGTGTTGGAGCAGGAAGAGCCACATGGAGACCCCTGTGAGCATTGAGATGCTTCTACCACCACTGGATTCATAGGACTTTCTACCCACTGGCCTGTGATCTTCCTGCATTTGGAGTCACTGTATGTGTTGTATGAGTCTGAAGAGCAATTTTTATATTGGTTTCACACAAATTGAACTTATGGACTTGAACTGGACTGGCCTGGTATATTTTCTTAATACATAATTTCTGTTTATATTATAAAATCCAATTATAAACATCTGTATTACCCCCATATGACTGTCTCTGGATTTGCTTTCTTTGGCAACTCTCACTAGCACAAGAATGAAGTTGGAGATTGCATAACCAAATTTTACAAAACCAGAAACTTCTTCAGCAACAAAAATGGCAACTATGCATTTGATCTTCTCCAGATGGATTGTGTGGAAATTAAATTGACTGCATCAATGGGAAGCAAATATGGAGAAACTCAATATCAACAGCTATAACCAGGCCAGGACTGAATATGGCACAGATCATCAATTACTAATATACTGGAAAACTGAAAATAAGAGGGTGAAAGGCAAAGTACAACCTGAGCAAATCTTACCTGAATTTTGAGAACATTTTAATAAGAGATTAGATTAACAAAATGCAAATGATATAAGACCGAATGAGTGGTAAGGGGCCATCAGGAAAAATCTACAAGAAGAAAATGAAAGGTCATTAAAAAAAAAGGAAATTGGGCATAATAAAAGATTCTGAAATTTACTACTTTTATGATATAAAAAAGTTAGAAAATGAACAGAAAATGTCAAGGGATGCTCAAAAAGACAAAGGGAAATATTTAAATGCAATACACAAAGACCCAGATTTAGGAAACCACAAAAAGAAGCATGGTCAGCATACTTTGTTTTTGGGTTATTTTTTTAAATAAAATATTTTATTGGGAGCTCTTACAACTCTTATAAAAATTCAAACATCAATTTTATCAAGCATATTTATATATTTGCTGTTATTCTTTTCTAAACATTTACTTCCTATTGAGCCCCTGAACGTCTAAATTATTATTTTAATAATTTACACTGATGGCTTACCCCATGATATCTGTTGTTCATCCCCCTGGAGGAGCAGTGTGTGTGTGGTTATGTGTTGATAACTGCATTCAGTTCCACCTTCCTCCCCTCTCATCCCTACCTTTCTTCTATCCTCCTGGTATCTCTATCCCCATGCCTGCTCCTGGATTCTGTGTGGAGTGAGCTTTTAATTCTTTCTTCTTTCTAATCATTTTATTGGGGGGACTGTCATACAGCTATACTCACAATATATACATATATACTTTGTGTCAGTATTTATGTCTTTTTTCCAGGGTGAGAGGGTAGCAAGCCTTTCTTGTCACAATTCATACACACATCCATTGTGTCAAGCACATTTGTACGTGTGTTGCTATCATCATTCTCAGAACATTTGCTTTCAACTTCAGCCCTTGGTATCAGCTCCTCGTTTTTTCCCATCTTTCTGCTTCTGCCTCCCTCAAGAACCCTTAATGGTTTATTAATTAATGTCATTTTGTTATATCTTACACTGTCTGATGTCAAACTCCCCCCACTTTTCTGTTGTCCATCCTCCAGAGAGGAGGTTATATGAAGATCCTTGTAATTGAACAGAGTCCTGAAGTTGATCCACTTCCTCAATGTTTTGCTATATACATATATGTAAATAGGCCAATACCTCTATTTCTATGAATTAATGTATTTGCATATGTATGCACTTATACTTATACCTCTACCCACAGTTTTGCTTCCTAGGTCTTTCCTCTGTTTCCTTCTACCTTTCTCTTATCCTCGCATCATGCTAGATTCCTACTTCCAATTTTTTCTAGATTGCTAGTGCAATCTCCAACACCTCCTGGATCTCTACTTCCTCCTTTTATTGATTTTATCTTTTTTTTTTTTTTTTTTAGGTATCACTGCCCTGGTGGTGGGAGTAGGAGGCCCAGCCTTTGCTCCTGTGAGCGGGAATTGAACCTCCATCCCAATGGGCCACAGTCCCGTGCACAACCACTACACCACCGGGGCTCAGCCCCTTTCATTGATTTTAATTCCCTAGTTATTCCCTTGTCTATGGTGTTGTTTGCTCACTGCTCCCTTCCCCCACCTTCTTCTCTCCACGAGTCCTTCCAGGATCATCAGTCGCATTGCTTTCTCCTTGAACTTCTTTCCCATGCCTATCTTAAAGAAGCACAGAAACAAATAATAACATAGACAATAAAAAGAAAACAAAAGTTAGAAAAAAAAAAGAAAAAGCATACAAAATTCCAATTCTGTCCACTGATCTATATAACTATCACCCTACTGGTCTGGGGGAACTTCTGGAGCTGCACCTTCTAGCCTAAAGTCTATTTTGGGGAGCTTTGTGACTTTGCTTTTCCCCCATTGCTGATCTTGTTTCAGCCCACTGCAGGGAGTTCAGATCAAACTAACTCCATGTTGTCTGTCCCCAGTATTGTCCTCTTCTGTGGTATGCCCCATTAAGAGGACAGCAGTCCTCTGTGTGCCTTAGTATCTCCATGTAGGGACATTGTCCTCTGTGCTTGGTTGCTGATATGGGGTCTAGACAGTCCCTTTCTCTTTTTCCTTCTTGGTTTGCTTTCATGCAGACCAAGTATACTGGCCCTTACCTGTAAGTTTAGTGTTATTCTCTGTCACAAATACTTATAGGGAGGGGCTCAGTTTGGCTCTGGTTGGGGCCAATACTGTAGGCCACTCTTTTTATGCATTTCTCCACTTAGTTACGTTGCACTCAAGGATTATTGCGCCTTGATGGGCTCTGCATGCACACTCCCTATCCTGTGGAAGCATTATCAATACTCTCCCCTTGGGTGGATTAATGTCCTGCTCTCCCCATTTCATCACCCCTGCCCTTTTCTCCTTTTCCCTTTCCCCCTTTTCCCTTCTTTCTGTTGGAAAAACATGTACTTCCTTGGGTTTTGTCTGACCTCCATCCAATTGTCTGTACCTCAACTGGTATAGTGTGAGATAAGGGGCTTTTCTCCTATACCTACTGTGCTCAGCATACCTTTAACTGAAAGAACAAAGGACAAAATCAAAGCCTTGAGTTGCAATATTGACAGATTCTATGAACAAATTAGTGAATGTTCAGGGAGCATGAAAAAGTCCTGGAAAAGCAGCACTAAGTTTCAGAAAAACAAAATTAATTGACATTCAGCCATGTCAAGAAATGGCACATGATACATAATCAATGGTACTAAAGGAAGAATTGTGTGCAAGCTATACTGAAAGTATCAGCCAAAAGTAAGTCTTGAGTAATTTGCGCAATGCTAATTGAAATGTTTCAACACGCAGATGAAGCATTAGACACATTTGCTCATCTAAGCCAAGACATCTAGAAGACATCCAGTTGGCCAACTGACTGAAGGAAGTCATATTGATATCATACTTAAGTTAAATTTTACTGAAGCCCATCCTGGTACATTGACAGGCCAGATTTAGAAGAGGATATGGGAGAAGGAAGCTCTGTGCAGCATCCACTTTTAGGTCTCAAATATTACACTTGTTTCTGGGCATATGCGGCATGTTTATTCCAAAATTGGCACCAGTTTTTCCACACACATTTTATTTTTTGAGATCTAGACATATGCCATGTACCACTCTGCACTCTGCTGGCCCTTAGAACATCTGGATATTTGAATGTAGTGTTAGCTAACCTTAGAAAGAGGAAGTGCACACTGACTTTATTTAAAATGGTTTGTGTGGCACTAAAAATTTAGGTCATTGTACTTTACATGGTGTCTTTTGATCCAAAGATATATTTGAACAGTGCAAATTAACTTAACTTACAAGTTTCTCCAAGAATTTCACCTTCATTAGGAAATATGACAGTTCCATAATCTCTTGTCAACTAAGGTAAAGGGGTGGAGTCTAGACTGTCAATCAGGTCACAGCTCGATGACTTCATTTGGAGGCAAAATGGAGATAAATAGCTCACTGTAGGCCAGACCCAGTATCTCTTTCTTACCTTTCCTTTATTCAGGTCACAATAATAATAAAAAAAAAAAGGTTCTAAAAAATGGCAGAGTACTTGAGGCCAGGGATAAAACCAGGCCATTTCTTCACTCAGCTACTGAGTTTTTTCTTATGGCATCCCGGATTCTGAAGATACAGACAAAGCCAAAATCTGGTTTGTTGAGGAGCTCTTAATTTGGCAAACTAGATCCAGGTAGATTCAAGCACCTTCCCCTGCCACTGTCATGTAGTATAATGGCATCCTATTGTTTTGGGGGAATTGTTTGGGGCTCTTGACAACTTTTAGAGACTAGCTTGCAACTTAGGCCTTAAAAATATATCTTCCTATAGCTGTATACATTTTCTACCTTTGTGTGGGGCTAAAAGGGAAATACAAACCATTTTTTTATTCCAACTGAAAAGTGTACTAAAAGGTCTGTGAGGCATTCCTCTCAATGAGGCATTGCCTTCTTTCATTTTTTTTATGCTATAATGTTTTGGGTAAACTTTGCACAGCAAATAGGGTTGTCATTTGAAGATTTCTGAACCCTTTGCTCAGCGACATTCGTGATATTCTTCACAATGTGTCAGCATCTCTGCAATTGCATTCTCCTTGTTCTGCTTCCTGGACACTAACTTCCCTGTTCCCTGGGCTTCACAGCTTTGATTTCAGCAATAGTTCACCTTTTCAAAATGTAATACATATTTTTTTAAAAGATGGGGATATTTCCAAATAACACTCTTTCTTTTGTTTAATAATTGGATTCACTCCATGTGACCTCAGAACACAGGTGTCATTTGAGATCTAGAGCCTCGCAAGTGCACTAGACTCCGAGAGCCCTCTCTCTAGTTGTCAGTGGCTCAGCAAGCCTCACCTTTTCATGGAGTCTTGGCTCCTATCGTTCTCATCAGAAGAGTCAGTGGTGGCACTGAAATACCTTTTAGTTCTTCTAGTCTAAGAAAGAGTGGGGCTATCAATTTTGTCAGTTAAACTTTGGTGGACTCCTTTATATTCTACAGTACTGGTTTCCTTTTTCTCCCTCTTTTGGTACCAACGAGTAGAGACTAATAATAGGATCACATGTTTTTATGACTCTTTATGCTACTCATCTGACTAGGAGGCAGAAGAGTGACTCTGTGGTGTCCCATGAGAATAAGATCCTAGGCTTTCAAATTCAGGAAATCATTCTCCCAAGAACTTTTGTCATGTTTGATGAATATCTATAACTATTAATATATATTCTTGAACACCCCTCTATGTATATATAGAGATAGGTGGGCATGTGCACCCCTAAATAGTGATCTGTTCATGACCATATACATGTAGGCCTATATATCCACATCTATGACCATACACTTATTTTGGAGTTATCATTGTATTGTTGCCAAATTGCATATGTCATGTTCGTTAACACAAATGTTCTTTTTGTGCACTTCCTAGTGGCATCATTTACACTCATCACACTGTAGTAAATGTCATCTTACTGTGAACAATTCTCTGCATATATATTTACTCTCAAAACTTTCAGTTTTTTCCTCCTAGTAGTGTGTGGAAGGAGGATAGAAATAAAGTTCATCAGAGTCTCACCAAATATCTTTATTCACTCCATTCATTCTCTTTACCTTTTCTATTAATACTGTCACTATCATTACAGTATGAGCAGAAACAAATGATGGCATGTTCTCAAATAAAGTTGCAAGGTTGTTTTGACTAGAACTTCTAAGACTCATGTGATTAGAATACCCACCTAATCTCATCAATTATCTCCTGTTCCAAGACAGAATAAAAAGGGAGGAGTTGAGCAAGTTTATTTTTAAAATTTGCTGTTCAAGGTGCAGAGAGTAAAATCATTTGTCAGTAATCCCTGCTGCTGTTTCCCGAGGTGTCTAAAGTTAAAGGTTGAGGAAGAGCAGCTGTAGCAAATGCAATAGCAATCTCTCTTTTAGACAAATCTAAACTTCTCCAAAATAAAGATGCATTATACCCATGTTCTGTAAAACCAGCACTACCTCACCTGTTAAAAAGTAGCTGAATTAGCAATATCAGGTCTGCAGGTTGAAAGGCAAAGAGATAAAGATGGCAAAGAGAATAGAAGGAGATTAATAAAAGTATCGCACCAACAATCTCACATGGTGAGTCTCTTGGCATATGCTTGTATAACTGGAGGCAGAAAAAGTCTGTGACTAATATAATTTGACTCATCAAGGATTTACCAAGCACTTAACATTTCAGTAAGCATAGTCTAATTTTCATGGGGCAAGAGGATTAAGGGCATTTCATATTAGAGCTCTATCAAGTGTCCACAGGACTTGAGAAATATAACAGGACTCATATATTATTTCCTCACAGAAAACAATGGCTGGTATTTGAGATTTTTTATTAGTCCAGGTTCTTCTGAGATGCTGGATCATAGATAGTCATGAGATTATGATAGATATAAAATAGATAGATAGATGCTGATGATAAATAGATGATATTAGAAGATAGGGAGAGAGAGAAAGAGAGAGAGAGAGAGATGATAGGAACAAATGATAGATATCAAGACAAATATTGACTTAGAAAAACCCAGAGAGATTTTTAATGAAATTTACTCTCTTGCAATTATGGGAGCTGATGAGCCTACAATTCATAAGAAGTAGATTAGAAGTCTAACAATTTATCTAGATTATACTCTTGAAGTGAACGTTTCTCCCATATGGAAATTTCTGTTATACTTTTACGATGATCAACAGAGTGATTGAGGTCCACACATATAGGTCCATATACTATAGAGAGTAATTCCACTCATTAACCATAGTTACAATTTCCCAAATAATTACAAATGATTTCTAATCAGTGACTCACCTAAAAGTCAATGAATTGAACCTACACAGGAGCAAAAGCCTGGAAGATGGTCTGGATATCTGGGTATGTTGAGTTTATGGAGGAAAACCCCGTGGTGCTCTATTCTTTAACACAGGAGAGCTAAACACTTTCATAGTAGCATTTAAAGTACCATTTGATGAAGCATCTTGCCATATCCAGCAAGAATCACTCATAATTGATAGGGCAGAATTACTCTGGGAATTCTAGTCTCTAAATACCATCTTAATCAATGCATTAATGAAAGAGGGGAACAGAAGGAGAGAGGAAAGAGGGAGGGGAGGAAGCAAAGAAGGAAGCAAAGAAAAATAAATGAAAATAATGCGCATTTATAGTACCAGACACCAGTCGAAAATTCTAAGTGCATTATGTCGTGTAATTCTTGAAATGGCACTGTGAACTTGTGTCTTAGTTATCTCACACTCCTATAACAAGTGTAGCTTACAGAAGTAGAATGCTAGAAGTCTTCATTGGGTTCTAGGAGAATGTTTCCATTTTCTTTTTTTTTTTTTAAGCTTCTTTAAAAAAAAAAGCATTCAGGGGCTCAATGTTTCTAGGAGAGCTTGGAATTTCTTGGTGCAGGGATGCAGGATCCAAAGGACGCTTTTCATTCTTTGTCATTTTTCTTGATAGCCCTGAGCTCCCTCTGTGTCCTGAGTAAAGGTGTTTAAAACCACCCTACTCCCTTCAAACATGACCTTTTGTGGCATAGTGGTTATTTATTTGGCTGTCATAGGTAGGCAGATCCAAACCACAAGCCTGTCCAAAGAGAAAGACAGAGCTTTCTATATTCCCTTTTAATGACAGCTGTGGAAACTGCCAAGGGCAGTTCTACTCTATCCTATAGGGTCGCTGCTAGTCCCCATAGACTCGATGACAATACATTTGGTTTTTGGAGTTTGGAATGTCCTTAAAATTGATCATTTGATCACATCATACTTCATTATGAGGGGGATTATATCATCATATACCATATTTTTGGACCATGAGACACATCTGACCATAAACTATACCCAGTTTTTTGAGCAGGAAAACAAGAAAAAATATTCTGAATCACATGGTACCAGTATACTAAAATGTCCTGGGGTACCACACCTTCAGACCAAAAGATTCACCCTCATTTCCCCCCACTTTGGGAGTGGGGGGAGAAGAGTGCATTTTATAGTCCTAAAATTCTGCCAACCCACTGGTAATCATTACCCAGTAAAGTTGACACAGCTTGGGTGGCACAACCTGAGACACTTAAGTCAAAGCTTTAAGACCACTGAGCCTCACAGAAGTCTGTTAGACTGGGTTAACTAGAGAAACAAATCTAGATGTATATTTGTAGAGGGAGCAATTAGATATTGAGAAAACATTCCAGTCCAGTTCAGATCAAATCCAGGAATTTGATGTTAGCCCCTAAACGCAATACCAATTGACAAAGTCCTCTTGAAATTCACATAGCACATGTAATGATGTTGAAGGCAGAATGGTCACAGACCAGTGGGTGAAAAATCTTGTGAATCCAGTGGTGGTGGAAGCATTTCAGCATAGGCTGCCATCAGTTTGTGCTGTCAATAGGAATGGGTAGCAGAAAGAGAGTGAATCCCACCTCCAGGGAGGAAGAGAGCAAATTCCCAGAATCCTCATGAGAAGCTCATGTCCACAGGGAGGCGTCAGTCAGGCAGTGGCCTGATTGAAGGCGAGATTCCACCCTTTCCTTTTGTTGTCAAGTTGAGATGAAATTGTATAATTGTCACAGGGTCAAATAACTTATTTGAGTCATGTTGTTTGAAACCACACTATAATCTTAGATAACTTAAATGCCACAGTAGTGCATTTAAGTCAAGAAAGGACCCTCAGAAAGACATTTGTAATATTTAATATTTGTTCACCTGTTACTAAGTTGAAGGTTTAGGTTACGTTAGAACCACTTCTGCTTTGATTCTTATATTGTTCATCAGATCATTTGATGCACTTACTTTTCAGGATGCTGGTATAGATTGGTGAGAACCTCGCTTTTTCTATCATGGCAGTGTGAAAACAAAGGATGAAATAAAAACAAAACAGAAGCATCATTTTTGAAAGTTCACCAGAAAATATTGCTAAATGTTATTCTTAGAAAAAGACAAAATTGGTTAAAGAAAAAACTGGTCTGAAAAAGTAATCTGTAAGGTTCTGTATATCAAAGTGACTTCAAAATCAATTGCATCTAAGAACCATGTAAATATCTGGGGTAGAATTTTAGGTCAAGAAAGAATGAATTGGCCTCAAGTTTAAAGTATTCTTTGATGTGTTCAAGAAAATCTTGGAGAACAATGCCGTTGAAGGAAAGTCAGAAAAGGCCTGAGAAGTGGGTGAAGGCATAGAAGTTGGCGGCTCTATAACACAGCATGCAATAGGTATGAAAAGGAATGCAAATTTTATTCTTGAGGTTTTGGAATACCACTGGGGATACATGCGCAATGGAAAAAAAACATGGCTGGAGTCTGATAAAATCTTTCTAGGCTTTGCATGCAAAATAATCTAAAGCAAATGATAATGGAAAGAAGAAAGGCAAAAGCAAACTATTATAACAAACAGTCATTGATACGCATGGTTTAGAAAACAGTGGCAAAGACAAAAGTTACAGCAAGTGATCAGACCCAGAGTACATTTTAAGTGCAAGTGTGGTAGGGTTTTGAGTAAAAGATAGAAAAAATAAAAAAAAAATGCTTTCAATCAATTCCAACTCACAGCAAGTGATATAGCGTTTCTGAGACTGAAAATCTATACAGGAGTCCAAAGTGTCATCTTTCTTTAAAAGAAGGCCTGCCTTGTTTGACCCGCTGGCCAGTGGTTAGCAGCCGTCACCCGTCCCACTGCCCAACCAGGGCTCTTTAGGAGAGAATGGAAAAGGAAGCTGAAGATCCATGTCTTTGAACAGAACCATAGTCTGAAGTGTAGAGTTATGTCCTGAGGGGAGGTTCTTGATGCAAACTTGTATGCCTATAGCACAAAAGTGTGTATATGTGTCTTGTCCATGTGCCTTTGCACACATATACATGGGTGGGTACAAGGGAGGAATAAATAATTCTGGTATGGGACATAATGAGATGTATATTTGTTAACCAAAGTGGAATTTGCATGCAACTTTTTTAGCATATAGAGAACTATCGACATTTATTGGTAAATATATAAATATATATATATATATATCACAAGAAAAAATTTAAGTTTGCTTGAAAATTAAGATGCTGATGACAAGTGAGTCTAAGAATTTGAAATTTGAAAGGAGACATTAGTATAGGGTTTTTGTAAAGTCATAATAGTGAATGCAATCATATTAGGAATCTATGTAGAGGAACATAGCCAGCACTTCTCCAGGAGACTATACATCCAATATCTCAACAGGAATAGGAAAAATATTCAGAAAATACAATTGGGAAGAATGTGCCAAAGAAGAGTTCTGTTCCACAGTAGGAAGTGTTTCCAATGAGAATAAACTTTTAAAATAGAAAATTCTGATTAAAACAATAATACATCTCCAGCTATAACCCTGAAAGACATTATTAATAATATCTAGTATATAATAAGGTATAACAGTAACCTATTGTATATAATGATTTTTTTCACATGTAGTCTAAATATGTATTCAACACACTTGATTGTGAATGAAAAATCTGTAGGCTGTTGAAATTGCTTTGATGAGAAAACTGTTACTGCTTTCTATTCTATCTGAAAAGCACAAATTAATTTTTCATATAAAATAGGTATAGAAAAAACATATCTCTGTGATAAAACTGAGTTTGAAGTGAAAGAGGTCATAATATTGAAGTGTTAGGACAACAGGCATCTAGATCATCTCAGGTTGTTAGGGTACAGCAGCTCACAACTATCGAAAGGATTATTAGGAGTGACATTGCGACTATGGGAAATACTGCAGACAAATAGGCAGTGGAGCACAAGACCCCTTATCCCTATGTAAGGACCAAGAGAGGAAAATGTATTTTTCAATGGATATATATAATCTTAGGGATTAGAAATCTTTCAAAAGACACACATGTTATATAGTGAATGGATCACATAAAGGAATGAGCCAGCAGCTTCATATAGTTTGTCCCTGAGTTAGTTTGACCTACAATGTCCCTGAACCCTTCCCCAGGGAACAATCTATGATCAGTATCAGAAGAGGATGCCAGAATAGAGTTCCCTATACCTTTGAATAACAGGCAATAGAATCAGATTGACCTTAGTTATGGATAACCACTAGGCTCAGTGACTAGCCAGCCACAGGTAGGAGGCATATTTTATAAATCCTTTATGGCCTCCTTTTTCAGGGATTATTAGAGAGACTGTGCTGAGTCATGGGAAAGTGAATTAAGATTTATTTATATCTTATTATTATGAGGGCCTTCCCCTACCAGAGTCAGTTTTCCAGATACCTACTAACTAGCATAGAGGATATGGCTGCATATAATCTCTCATCCAGTTCCTCAGTTTACCTTACCAGGTAAAGCAGGGTGTGTGGCTTCTTTAAAGGTGAGACCTTGAGCAGGTTGTTGCACATGGTCTTCAAGAGAAAGAAGGACAGTGCCGTCCTGTAACAAAGATATACAAGTCATAGTCAATCAATATGATACATTATAATTATGGACTCTACCCCTGTGGCTATAATCCCATTTTTGAAGGACTTGCTCTACTCAACTAATGGCCATGATTAGGATGGGATAAGACCTGGATTTAATAGAAAGTATGTACTGTCAGAAAATTTTCTTGGAGGCAATTTAAAGTCAGTGATGTGATTTAAGAGAGCATGATTTGTATTCCTTAGTTTATATATACTGATCCCACTCTATAGTTCTAGCACATACCACATCACCTGGAAGCCATTCCTCCATTACTTCATTGAGCTTGGGAAGAAGAAAACAGGTATGCTATGACTTTTGGACATTTGGGGTTTCTGATTCTGGATCCTGCATCGGGATCTCTTCTGCCTTAACAGCTCACTATATGAGCTATTTCCTCCAAATGTCATGAGTTTCTAAAGGACCTTGCAATGAGACATGGAATCTGGGGATATATTCCAGAATGTATTGGGGGAAAACAGAGCAAAATAATACTTGAGAAGAGTTGGACATTCAAGAATCTTCAATCTCAAACTCCTTTGGAGTAGGCTTATATTATTATTTTGTATGAAAATACTACCACAGTAATTTTCTTGGGGCATGTGAAACTAACTGAGGGTTTTTTGGGGGAGCAAACCAGAGTTGTATCAGCCAGTGTGATGTGTAAGGTTTTTGAAGGGCAGGTTCACCAAGATGACATATCCAAGATATAGAAAGAAAGAAATACAAACCATTGTACTGGAATTGAAGTGCCAGTGTATGAAAAAAGGTAAGAAAATTTGGGTTAATAGAAATTACAGTCATGCCAGAGCTGTTCCCTTTTCCTATGATGTTCTATTTACTGTAACCACCAATGATTTTATATTTAAGAAATATCAGACATTAGCTTGTTTTTCAGAGCCCTGTGAAAGCAATCTATCCAAAAAGCTATTTTTCTAAGGCTACTTTTGGGATCAACTACCTATGTGTTCTTAAGCAAACAAGATGATAATTCAAATAATTCCTCATAGTTAATAATAATAACAGCACAGAACTATGATGAGGATTATAAAATATCATTTATGAAGACATTCACAATTCATAATATTTTAAAATGGGAGTATTTGTATATTATAAAAAACTATAGGTTGTTTTAGATAAAAAGTCTGAAAGCCTCATTTGAAAATTAGTTATGCGTACTTCTCAGCAGCTAACAAGAGGGATCTAGAATTTAGATCTCCATTGAACTACAAAACTATTTTGTATTTTCAGAGTGTATTTTCAAGTGTATTTTCAGAGACGAGAGACTGAGAATTCACTTTAAGGAAAATCTCCTCCCACATGAACTTGGAATTTTAAATACAAGCATGCTCTTTTAATACTTCTAGTGGTGTCCTGGTGCTTCCTGTTTGTTTGTTTGTTTTTGCCTTGGTTCTCTCTGTCTCTCTCTCTCTCTCTGTTTGTCTCTCTCTTTCTCTCTTTGTCTCTCTCTCTCATTCTATCTCTGTGTCTGTCTCTTTCTTTCCTGTTAATGCCTAGAGAACTTTCTTTTAGATGTCAAGGATCGGCTGAGCCATGTCTGTCCAGTGACAGTAGCAGCACCTGCAGAGAGATGGGGGCTCGAGCAGTGAGGAGGTGTGCTCTTTGTTAGTAGTCACGGAAGTCGATATCAACTCTTGGAAACCCCATGGGTGTCACATAAAACCGCTCGACACACAGTTTCCTGCATTCTGACTCCCACATCATCACACCTGTCTTCCAAGGGTCTGTTGGGTGCATTGAAGCCATTTGCACTGCTACTTGAGAGTCCCACTATTAGCATTACATAATAGGGGCCTGAATAGATGTTGTTGATGATAGGTGTGTTGAGAACCCTTCTGACTCGGAGCTGGGGCCATCCTCACAATTGTTCTGCAACTCATCTTTCAATCTTTGACCACCGCTTCCTAGAGCACTGAGAGTAGATACAAGCAAATAAAACACTGGAGAACTTCAATCTTGCCTCATGTGTCTTAGTCATAATCACCTTCAAAATATTATAAGTACTTCTTGATGAGAAGTTTACATCAAAAATGGTTAGCTTACAATATTGAAGTCAATCTCTGAGAAAATTTTAGAAACAGAGCAGTTTATAATGGTATGTTAAAAAGTACTGCTATTGGGGTTTCAAATTATGCACATAAGGGTTCATTCCAAACAAATTATGTTTAAATAGTGCTCTGTTTTCAGAGAACAAATTCAGACAAATTTTCTCTGTAATATACTAATCTTTATATTATTAGGGTGTCAGAATATAGTCAATAAAAAGTGTCTTCTAAGGGAAACTGTAGAAGCATTAAGTTATGACACCTGGGATCTGCCATTCAAAAGGGATAAGCTTGATGAAGTTTTCAAAGGACAAAAGAAATTTGGGAGCTGGTTGAAAAGAATTTTAAAGATATTTGACAATAATATTGTTTGAGAAAAATACCTGGAAATTTGTGCCTAGGATTTTTGTTTTCCACACACCATGACAATGCTTGTGCTCCTTCTTCCTAGGTAGCAAGTATTGTCACAGAAGACATGAAATGGCAATCCATACTCCATATACCCTACAGCCTTAATATTGCCCCTTTGGCTTAATTTTGTTCCCAGCACACAAAGAACATTAAAAAACATTCAAGGCCCTTGAGAATGTCAAAACTGACATTTTTACATGGGAAAATTGAAGATTGCAAAATCCTTTAGGAAAGGGTAACTCAGTAGCATTGACGCTGGGTCTACTCTGACCACAGTGATCCCATAGGCAGGATGGAATATGGGTTTTGCAGGTTTTAAATCAGTGTCTTGGAGTCACTGCCTCATTTTTCTTCTTCAGAGTAGCTAGTGGATTCAGCTATATATACGTATATATACACACATATGCACAGACATACACATATATACATGTTAAAAATAAGATCCTTTATTAAACTTATTTAATAAAGGTTTCTATGATCTATAGAAACACTTTTTGATTTACCCTTCTATTATTGATGAGAAATGCAATTAGAAAAAAGAGCCAATTAAAGTGAAAATCCCCTCAAATAAAAACTATGTTGGCACACATCAATTGGAAAATTTACATTTTGGAAAGTATTTGTTTGTAAAGACTAACAGAAAGAGAACAGGGCATGTGTGAATTTTACAAGTACAGAAGAGTCAATGGAGCTGGCTACACATTTTACTTCCAGACCAACGGCCAGGAGAAAGGCCCTAAAGGACAAAGATAGACCTTTACGAAGAACAGACAAAGGGGAGGAAAGGAGACGTTTCAAAGGGAGAAAGGGGATAAAGTTGTCGATAGGTGAGTCTAATCTTGAGATGCAGTTCTTAAGCGAGCCATTTGCTTATGTTATGAAAATGTGCTGAAAGCATGTTGCAAATCAATGCGTGCTCCAGAAGAGGGTAAGAGGACTCTTGAGACTCCTGTAGCTTCAGATTGGATATGCAAACTTGGGTTCAGAGAGGACTGAATGGACAATGTGGGTTCAAGTGTAGAGCAGCATAGTGTTGAATGCATTTCTCAGAGAGGTGTTTTATGCCACCTGGTCAGACACAGACATTAGCAAATGGTGAGTAGATGAGCAGGAAGACACACTCCCTCTAAATCAAACAAACAAACAAAAAAGATCTCCCAAAGGCACCCATAGATGGATGAGATGAAGAAGGAACAGAGGAAGAAGAGAGTTCCCTGAATAAGATGGCTGATTTGGAACTAGAAGTTAAAAGGTTAGAATTGTGTCCTCAAGTGCCTGGGGACATAGAAAACACTCAAGAATATATTTAAAGAGAGAGATGAATTAGAAAAAGAACTGACTTTACACAATATAAATTAAAAAATTCATTGAAACACATTATGCTTTCTTACTCCTATCTTTAGCACAGACCTGCAAAAGAGAAAGGAAAACATTGCTCTATGCCTCTGTTTCACTAAAAAAGACATAGATGTATGGATAAAACTCAAACAAAAACAAACAAGGAAACCTCACTGCAGTTGAGGAAATTCTAACTCATAGAACCCTTTAGAACAGAGTAGAACTGTGCCTGTGGATACCTAAGGCTGTAAGTCTCCATAAGAGTAGAAAGTCTCAGGGCTGAGCCCCGGTGGCGTACTGGTTGTGTGCAGGACTGCAGTCCACTGGGATGGAGGTTCAATTCCAGCAGCGGCTCCACAGGAGCAAAGTCTGAGCCTCCTATTGCCACCACCAGAGGGCAGTGATGACCCCCCTGCAAAAAAAGAGGAGAAAGTCTCATCTTCATTCTTCAAAGCATCTGGTGGTTTAGAAATGCTTATATTGTGGTTAGCAGAGCAATGGGTAGCCACTACAACAGCAGGGCTCCCTATAGATGTAATGATAGGAACAAATAAAATGCCATTTGACCATGTCTTTATGCCACACAATTCTGGTAATTCATGAACATTCCCCATTTTGCAGTTACTTTTAGAATGATTTCGTCTAATAGAAAACAAAATGAAAAGACAAACAACTTTAAAGATTCTGTGTATCTGGTAAAAATATGGAAAGCTATCATTGATGTTGTTAGATACTGTTCAGTTTTCTCTCATTTTATATATAACAGAATGATGCATCAGAGAATCCTATTTGAAAATACAAGTGCATCCTCTAAGTATCGTTCCCCACTTTCTTACCAAACTCACACAGGGAAAGGTTGTTTGGTGGGAGCTAGAGTCTTCCACTAGAAGAATCACTTTAAATAATACATTGGCACTGTTCTTTGAACATGCTCATACACTTGCACCTCTGCAATTGGAATATACAGGAAACAGAGATCTGTCTCTATAAAGAGACAAAGAGGGAGCATGATGCTATTATCTGGGAAAAGACTGGGGACCAACTGTTGAGCAGGTCATGATTGTTGTGTAGAGTTGTACATAGAGCACTATGGGTCACTATGTTTCATGTGTATGTGAAAGCTGGACATTGAGTAAAAAAAGCTGGAGAAGACTTGATGCATTTGAATTGTGGTGCTCTAGAAGACTATTCAAAATACTGTGGACTGCTAGCTAGACAAACATCTGTCTAAGAAGTAGTACAGCAGAGTTGAAAGTGTATACCTATTAATAAGCAATATTATTTTCAAAAGAGTAGGTTTTTTTTTGTTCTTGTTATTACCATGTTGTGTTTTGCTTGTAGTTTGCTAGATGGATCCTGAAATGATGGTGCCTTGGTGGTGCAACTGGTGTGTAACTGACTGTGGATCCATGTAAGGAGATGGAATCCACTCAGTGCGTCCATGGAGAAATGATCTGGTGATCTACTTATAACAATTGATGCCAAAGAAATCTTATCTTGCTGGTTGATCTGCATTTTATTCATCACTAGAAGATTTACTTTGTTCCCTTTTGTTTAGATATTTCTATTTATAACTTTAAACTGGTTTAAGTTGTCTTGTTAGGCAAATTGCTGATTGTGTGAATGCACATTCACCTAGAGAGAGAAAAAAAACTTCAAAATCTCTGAAAATATTTTATAATTTGGAAGTACTTATGAAATAGTTTCACAAATTTTTAATTGCATATACCCATAAACCTTTTCAAACTTCCTTGTTTATACAAGAGACCTTCAAAGTTTCATGAAAAAATGGAACTGGAAAATGTGACAATTTTTCAAAACTTTTTGAAGCCAATTTGTAAAGGTAGCAGTATTCTGCAACATATTTGTTAAGAAATTCTAATATCAAATATAGATGCATATACACAAAAATACATTCCTGAAATAACTGTTCAAGTAGGAGAAATTATGTCCCTCAATTAAGCAGGCCCATGGATAGAAGAATATCTGGGTACTCCTACCGAGAATACCAGGCAACATTTGGCACACAATTCTCTTTCTGCACCTCAGGATATGCGTGACTTCCCTATTAACCAGATCAATGCTTGCCCTGCTTCTTAAGGATGTTGTCCCAAATGAGTCCAAATTTTGTTCTCCTGGAGATTTTTGTGGCAGCAGAATGCTATTTTCTCAATTTCCCTCTGGCATGTCCCTTGAGTTAATATATTTCATAAACCCTGGATCCCCATGTCTGCATGTAATTAAAATATTTACAGAGTTTATTATAATACAGTCATCCAGGTCTGGCCTTATAAGAACTGACAAAAGTGTAGGGTTGAGGAGAACATGGACATCCTCATACTTGTCATTTCCAGAGTGTTTCTGGGGAGAAGTCCAGTTAGCATGAATGTCATAGAAACTTCTTAGAGTTACATTAAAGCTGAGATACATATACTGTGGGGCATTGAAGGTTTAATGTGGGGTTCCTAGTGACCAGTGGACACTGGTCCACTGGTGAACCATTGCCCACCAGTGAATCCATTGTAGGAAGAGTGGGCAGTCTGCTTCCTAAACATGATAACCTCAGAACTTCCATGGAAGCAGATTTATTATGTTTTATAATGTCCCTAGATAAGTTGGAAGTGTCTGAAAGATAGTAGAGTTTGGTATATAACATGGGCTTTAAAACATCAGAAATTTTCTGTTATTTTGAACTCAATATTACATGGCATTTTTGAAAACCCATTGATGATGAGGTAAGTCCAACTTGTAGTGACACAATAAAATTGAATAGAACTGTTCCATGTTGTTTCTGAGGCTGTAAACATTTACAGAAGCAGACAACTTCTTCTGTTATGAAGCTGCTGACATATTGGAACTACCAGTCTTTTGGTTAGCATCCAAAGCTTTAACCATTGTGCAACCATGTCTCCTAGTACAGGAGGGAGCTTCACAACTTGTGGAAAATTCCATTATCTTTTCATTCCACATTTCTCTCTCTCTCTCTCTCTCTCTCTCTCTATATATATATATATATATATATATATATATATATTATATATTGAAAGCCTCTGGCTAAATTTGTCAGCCTTACTTCCAGATGATTCTGAAAAACAACTTGCTAATTTCTTTTGCCAGTTAATAATAGCCTTTTTGTGCTTTCCCTTCGATGAACTCAGTTTTCTTCTACCAGAAGGAGATGCTGGCTTCATTCTAGACCATTCAAAGCATTGACAATGGCACAGGGAAAGGGTGTTTGTGAAAAGGAAGCAGGGCTCAATGTATGTCTGTGAAGGATAAACATCAATAATGCTTTAGGACAGGGAGCAAGCAGGAGCTCAGGGTTGTCCAGGGAGCTCGATATAATTCTCAGTTCTTCCCTGGAATTCTTGTTACCAAGTTTTGCTTAGGCCAAAAGACAGGTTGACTTTATTTCCTTACTCTTCCAATTCTGAACTCTAATGATTTTCACCTAAATCCTTACAATTAAGAACAACAACTCAAGCAATGCATTGAGCTGATTCAGACTCATAGACCCCTATCTAGGGTTTCCAAGTTTGTAAATCTCTACAGATGCAGACAGGTGCATCTCTCTCCTGCAGAGTGAAGGGTGGGTTCAATCTGCTGACCTTGCAGTTTACCTTCCAGTGCTTCCTTCACAGAGCCACTAGAGCTGCTTTGAAATGAAAACCACTACCTAGAAACTCAGAGTTTCGTGGTTCTAACTTGAAACAGGGACATGTATCTATGTTGTTTAGGGACCATGGAATCAACTCTGACTCTTAGGGACCCTGCATACAACAAACTGAAATGCTGCTTGTGTCCCTCACAATCCTGTCAAGGTGGAGCGGCTGTGGCAGCTGTCACAACCATTCATCCCCTTTAGGGGTTTCCTCTGATTGACTCCCCCTCGACTATATCAAGTAAGCTAACTTTTCCCAGGGGCTCTTCCCTCCAGATTACATGTCTGAAATACACGAAGTGTCAACATACTCAATTTTAGGAGCTGTATTTCTTCTCAGAGTCATCCATTTGTTCTTCTGGAGATTAACGAAAATTTCAGTATTCTTGTATTTTTAGGATTTAATATGGCATTTAACATGGACCCCAGCCAATCTTTTAAGAGAGCAATATTAATTATTATTTTCTAAAGTGTCCACTCCATTATGTGTATCAATTTCATTGATGTTTTCTTTCAGAGAGACAGTTATAGCTTTCTGCATTTTTATGAAACTAGGATGAGGGTGGCAATCTCAATCTGCCATGTTTGATAGAAACAGGTTGCATGCACTCTTTCGTGGAGAGTTTTATTATTGTGTCCATTCTATAGGTAGCAAGATCATAGGATAGCATCATAGTAGAAAATTTGTCCAGCGTTTATAGAAGGAAGTAGACCTAGGATTCAAATTTAGGGCATATGACCCTACTGGGCTGTTAACTATCCTCTGAAGTAAAATAAAGTTTATTGCCAAAAGGTAAAGATAATTAAACAGAGACCTTTTCCCAGGTTTTCCTTGATGACTCATTCCTTAGCTTGTCTCAGGAGAGTGATTTCATTAAGTCCCCAGCAGTTATATGATGATAATCTTAAATAGAAATGAAAATGGATACAAATGTGGTGACTAAATTGCCCTAAGTGGAGATGGGAAGTGGCGAGAGCTCAGAACAGGGAACTCTTCAAATGGCTGTGATGGAGAAACACCTGGTCGGAGAGTCCTGCCCTCTCCTAGGGCCCAGGAGGAGTCAGCACCAATCCAAGGGCAGCTACAAAAACCTGAGTGAGGTTAAGTACAATTGAGCAGAAAAGCTTGTTGTTTGAGAGCGTGAAACTGAAATTAAGATGATTTAGATCTGTGGGGTGAAGGGAAAGATACTATTTGGGGGGGAAGAGAGATGGGGGAAAAGGGAGGGCAGGACAAGGTAAGGGTAGCATTTATAAATTATTAAAGTTGTAGAATTTTAAAAAATGATCTGTTATGTAACCCCTTACCCAATCCACAATATATAATTAGATATTAAACAATGATACATTCACTAGATCTTGATGGGTGCTTCTCTGGTAGACATCTCCTCTTCATTGTGGGATCTATGGTTTGATTCCCAGGCAATACACCTTGTGGAGATTTGTCAGTGGAGGCTTGTGTGTGTCTGGAATGCTGAACAGTTTCAGCATAGCTTCAAAACTAGAAGACCAATGATCTAGTTCCAAAAATCAGTCAATCAAAACCCCCGAGGTCGGGGACAGCAACTTCTCAGGGCAATGAAACCGAACTGGGCCAAGTTCATTTCACTGTGCCGTGCATCAAGGCAGCCCTCATCTTCCCCTGTCCAGACGGAGTGCAGTATGCCTTCCTACGAATTGGTCCCTCTATATTTGGGAATGCATATGAGCAACCATAATGAATAAAAAATGGGAAAAAAACTCAGAATATTTCATCAAGCCATTCAAGGCTGCTAATTGCCCTATAGAGAGCAGTGTGGATGCAATATATTCATAAAGTACCTGCCTAAGAGCAGAGATATGGAAGCACTAAAAAGGCCATCACTGAAACTTCATATCGTAAAAAGCATGTTCTAAATTCATCCAGAAAGCAATAGCAACAAGTCTCAATCAGAATCCTAGTCCTTACCAGAATTGTGACTTTGAGCTTGTTACTTGATCTGTAGCTACTTCTCCTCTCCAAGGCTCAATTTCCTTGCCTATTAAAGAAAGGTGATGAAATATGCCTCAGACTGTTTTTGTGAAAGTATATGCAAAGTGCTTAGCAAGTTATCAATAAATGAAAGCCATTATCATTATCATTATTATGCATCTCCAAAGGCTCTGAAGAACTCTTAAGGTGACACTCACTGTCAATGGTACTAAAGAGAGACCCTAAAGACTGTTTTTCTTTACTGAGAATTTTAAAGCCAAAAGTGTTAATAATAAGGTAGCAGGACAGCAAAAGTCACAATGAAGGACAGAAGACACCATATTCATAATAAAGAAACCTCATTACCATGTATTTAGGGAGCTTTACATATTTCCCATGAGCAGCTTTTATGACTGGAAATGTCAAGAAGCATTTGTTAGTAGGAGGAATGACCAATGAAAAATTTTAATGGTCAAAGTCTACCTAAAAGCAGCCACTTATTTCACTTCTATTCACACAACTTCTTCTTTAGGAAGATATGAATATAAATGTATGTATCTTTTGCTGTACTCTATCAGTTGCTAAATTTTTGGCTGTTGCAATATTAGCACTTGGTAACCATTACTTTCATATTTTTACACAATGGGAACTCATTAGACATTTTAATAAGATTTTTCTTAAGTAATAAACCCCTGAGACAGTTTCATAAGCATACTTTCTATATATGTACATATGTTGTGTGTGTTTCTTACTTAATGTGGTGAGTGTTAATTTTGTTTTTTGTTCAAGGAATTTCCAGTTCACCAAATTGCTTTCTTCAATTCAAGAAAAAAAATTACATCTTCAGTCAGTAAAATAGACTTGGACATATTAGGTGGAAAGGTGTTTGTGGACTGGGAGTGAGTTAGGTGCCCCAGTAGAATATATATTGCTTAGCCTACAGACTTCAACTTTTGACTTTGGGGACTTTGAATTTCCCTGTATTATGGATACCTCAAGTGGCCAGGAGATTTGCTAAACGGAAAATTCAAATTCTCCTTGCTGGGATGAGGTGGCTTCCACTGACCTCAGGAAACCATTCCTAACAGGAGCAGTGTTGCATACACCCACACTCTCCTGTGTCCCTGGCTTCAGGTGTGGCTACCATTAAGGTCCCAGTTGTTCTCTAGTAATGAACGTGACTTGTTGTGGAATCAGAACATGCTCAGTAGGCACGTGTGAAGTCATCTGGTCCCTCCACGTGTCTGCAGTGTGAAGATCCTGGACACAGTTGGGTTACAAGGAACACCGCTGAATTTGGTCTTCATCTTCTTGACCAGACTTATACTTTTATTATGCAAATATATTAAAAATAACATTTTTAACTAAATGAGACCAAAATTCACTTTTGGAAATGTCATAGGAGACATACAAAGTATGTGTGTGAGTGATCTGTGCCAGATGTGTTTTACATTATTTCATTTTGACATATTATATGTGTGTGCAAATTACTTATGCAAGCTCCTCACAAGAGTGTGTGTGTGTGTGTGTATATACAAAACATTAAGCTTGTTGTAAGAAGCCAAACATCTGGTAATGAAATATAATCAGGAAGCTAAGTCACATAAATCAATTAAATTTCATTTACACTTTCTTTTTAAACATTAACCGTAAAGTCAAGAATGTCAAGAATTTTAACATGATGGCCTGGAAGAAATGATGATAGAGAAGCCCAGGATAGTTCCTTTCGGTAGTCGATCAAATAACCCAAACATAGTGTAGGCTCCTGGGAGCAGAACTATGCTGAAGTTCTCTGATGATGGACATTTCAGAGTAAACTCCCTTGGCAGCCATTGTGAATTAATGAATGATTATAATGCTACCTATTATAATTCTTGGAAGAACACCACTCTCTAATTCACAATTGCATACATAATTCTCCAGTCAAAAGATTTATTTTCAAGTAAGCTGAAGGTACCCTGACATTCTGGGGTTGGTAGGAGGTGGCTGTTGTTTTTTCAATGCCGTGTTTGCCTTTCTACTGACCTAATTGAGATGTTTGTCTAGTAAACACAGTAGACTCTAGGCCTTGTCATTTCTTCATTCCACAATTGTTATGCTCTGCAGAATTCACATTGGTAGAGATTCAAATCTAAAGATGAATAATCATTCATCTATTATTACTATCTGCCAAATTACATAGCTAGATAGTGAAGGTACAACGTTTCATAGTATACTCATAATTTCTTTTTTTGTATTTCATTTTTAATCATTTTATTTGGTGCTTGTACATCATTTTTCATCATACATAATTCAGTAAATAATTACATATACTGTGTCAAACACCCCCACTTGCCTGTCCTCGTCAACATTCTCCCAACATCTGCCTTTCCCCTTGGGCCCCAGATATGAGTCCCCCTTCCTTCCCCCTCCAACCTTCCCCCCTCAACCTCCCCCTCCCACCTGAGTCCTCATTACTCTGCAGTCATTACTGTTTTGTCATATCTTACACTGCCCGACATCTCCCCCTGCCCACTTCTGCCTACATCCATCCTCCAGGTAGGAGACAGTCTGCTGATCCCCATAGCTGGCATAATGTATGAAAATTTTATTTAAGAAACATCTTTTATTTATTTATTTATTTATTCATTTATTTTACTTTTTTTTTATTTTTTAGGCATCACTGCCCTGGTGGTGGGAGTAGGAGGCCCAACCTTTGCACCTGTGAGCAGGAATTGAACCTCCATCCCAGTGGACCACAGTCCCGCGCACAACCACTACACTACCGGGGCTCAGCCTCTTAAGAAACATCTTAATAAAGAAATTATACAAGCAAAAGTAAAGTTACATGAATGCTCAAAGGAAGTGATAAGATGGTGAACATTCAACATACCCAACTCTTTGCTTCTGAGTGACTTCTGACTCAGCTCCAGATGTAAGAGAGAAGAGCTCTAGGGACTACTTTTGGCTGTCACCTCTATGGAAGCAAATTTTAGGAGTTTCTTTTATTGTATCACTGCCTGGGCTCAAATTATCAACTTTTTCATCTTTAGCGGGACATGATCTGTTGGTGCCACTCATGGTAGACCACGTGGACATAGTGGAACCAAAGGACATCATTAAGTCCCTTTAAAATAGGTGAATGGCCTGCAGAACAAAATGAGTCCTTGCAGAATATTCTCAACACTGGTAAATGGAGGATGAATCAGAGGATGCCAAAGTGAATGAACATCAATTACTTAGAAGGGTTTAATGTGATCTAGGCAAGAAAGCATGAGTAATGTGGGCCTCACAGTCCAATAGAACTTTACAGGTTGATGGGAATGACCTGAACTACACTGCAGTGCCCATACATATTAGCTGCTATTCAACACTTGAATGGCTAGTGGAAAAAGTTACCAAATCTTTAGTATTGATTTAATAAAAAACATTAATTTAGCCTGCATCTTGAAAGCCACCATTACCTAGTGGTCAATGCATTGGACAGGGCTAAACTATGAGATTAATTAAATTCTGGTAAAATTAAATTAAATTAATTAATTAAATTCTGGTAAACATATTAAATTATTTTAATAAAAATACAATAGGTACAAAGTGCCATTGTTTAAACTGGAAAAGAATTTTGAGAAATTGAGTGAGTGATCTGGCCATGTAGTGATTTTCAGAGACAAGATTTGAATCTAAAGTAATTAGTCTTTTGTACAACCATTATTGAAGGCAAGATGATACTACTTCCAACATCTGGGAATAAAGATTCCATCTGATCAAACACTATCTCTGCAGGACATATCCCCTAAGGAAGTAAGAGACATACCATTAGCAGACATTTGCTCTCTCATGTCCATCACAGCATTGTTCAGAATAGCTAAAGATTTGTTCTTACTACACGAAATATATTGGGGGAAAGACTAAATAGTGAAAAATGAAATACAGTGTAAAATTCATTGGTTAAGTTTTCCACTGCAAAGTTTTAAAACAACATGGAATACAAAAGTTATACTACTTATTGAATGATAACCTGTAATTGTGTGAAGTCAATGATGATTAAAACTGATTGAATAGTTAGGTTTTGTCAGGTTCTCTTTAGTGATGTCAATTAAATGTCTTTTGTTAATTCTTATTTGCCTCACTTTTCCCGTAAATACCTTATTAACCACCCACTACTTCTCTCACTGATTAAATAGTATAAACCTTAAGAAAAACAACATGAGTGACATAAATGCTAAGAAAACATTTGAAATGTGAAAATATATTTAATGTGGAGGTCTCTCGATGGCTCTTGCAAATATGTGGAGGCACTATAATACCCCTATTTAACCAGGATTTCCCCAAAACCTACATTTTCTTAATTTTAATTCTGTTATTGATTTGCCAAAAGTGTAATAAAGAGTAAAGATGGTCAAACAGATAAAGCTAAGAGCAGTGCACTGTTGTAAGGACTTACCTACTAATCGTTCTGTTCTGGTTTGAGAGAGTGGTTCCATCCTTAGTGTTCTGCTGATGCTTCCTGGGTTTGGCAGATGACACAAGAGAAGGAGACACCAGGTACAAGATCGAGTTCTGGAAAAAGCTGAAAGGTCAAAAGAGAGATTCAACTCTGTCCAGTCTCTCTGTCTTATTCTCAAAGACTTATGACACTATGAACCACAATTGATAAATTGAGTTCCACCCCACCCTTACCCAGGAGGGTCTGGTAGATGGAATCCCTAACTATCTCAGGTAGCAACTATACCAAAAATTGTTTTCTAACAACAAAGTCCAACTACACCAAAAGTTGTTTTCTAACAAAATTTCTAGGAAATCTACAAATTTCCATCATATATGCAACCATTGAAATCATACACAAGGAGAGAGAATGAGAAAGAGAGAGGGAGGGAGGGAGGGAGAGAGAGAGAGAGAGAAAGAGAGAGAGAGAGAGAGAGAGAGAGAGAGAGATTATTACATTGCTTGTGAAAGGAATAATTTCCAGAGAATTCGTGAATTTTTACTCGAGAAAACAAAAATAGAAGCAACTCTTAGAGAACATTGATTGATGAAAAACTTCTTTTGAAGTCTGATTTAACTTTTATATAGACAGAAATTATGTGTGAATTCTCTGCTCTCTCACAAGATTTGATATGAATTAGTGGGGATGAGAGACTGATGGGAGTCACAGAATAGGATCAGCAGATCACTTATATGCAAACACAGAAGAGCCACATTTTTGATGGAGTCAGATGATCTATCTTAAGTCAGTGTGGCGCTAAATTTCTCCAGTGTCCTTGGAAACAGTTTGGAACTAGCATCCAACTAACATTTGATGGTAGCTACACATCATTGCAGTTGATACACAGATGTAAAACTTCCCCCGTTGAGTGGAACTTTTCAGGTGCTTCTGGCAATGCAGAACTAGCCAACCCAAGATAGCGCTGAAGTGATCAAGGATGCTTGCTGACTGTGTTTCTGTCCTTCTTCATTTACTTATCATTTCTACCTCTGGTCTGCAATGTAAACTGAACTTAAAGAATTTCCTGAGTGGGTGTTCATGCCAATATATGAAATTCTGTTAGCGTACACTACCCATGACCTCCTTTTCATTTGCACTTTATGATTTCTTTAGTTTCAACTCTATGTGACCTTTTAAAATGTGATGACCCAGACCAATGTGAAACATGTCCTACAGTTAATTCTGTTCTTTTATGTTATTTTTGCTTTCCTTTTAAGGATGTGTCTCCTCAGATACTCTGGGTGAATAAGCACTACTCCTTATAGAATGGTTCCTGAGCTATGTTCATTCCTTTTTCTGTTTGCAATATATTACAGAAAAAGTGAGAAAAGGGAGCAATGTAGTATTAGGCCTCGAAGAATTAATTGGAGGAAAAAGAAATACTGCTGAAAAGTAAATGAAGGAACGTCATACAGCAATCATGCATTGTAAGAATCAAAGGAGAATTAAAATAATCAAGAATCCAATTTTTCCCTTGATTCACTAGATAATAAAAGCTAATAAGAGCTCATGCAAATACAGTTAAAGGCAAAGGTTATTTATTGCAATGTAAAAGATAGAAAGGCCTATGCAACTTTAAAGAGAATGAGAGAACATAATTGAAGATTCAAATAAGGCTTTGAGTTCATCTTAACCTCTTGGTATAATTCTGACAGTTCTATATGAAGTAGAGGAGTATTTCATGTGAAAGGAATTGCATCTCAGAGATGGGAAAGTACAGGTAATGTCAAGTTGTCAGGTTGCACAAAAGCAATGAGATATGTTATGGAAAAATGGAATGAAAATTGCAAAGGTCTATTGAGACCAGGGCATGATAAGTCCCTCAATGAACATAGTTTTGTGGAATGAGCAGCAGGAATCACTTCATGGTACTTGAATATGATTCTATTTTGATCTTAGGAGGGATTCTTTGGCATGTAAAACAGACCAAAGTAAACATAAAATGAGATGGTTCGACTGGATTGAAGATATAAAAACTTCATGATAGTAAAAAAGATAGGACATCTATTTCTATAGCCTTGATATGACATAACATCCCATAGTTTCTTTTTCCACAATAGTATTTGATGAAATTGGCTGCAAACAATAAAGAAAAGAGTGTGGATTCTATTTATATGGGAAGAGAGATCAATGGAGGAGTCATAGATCAAGCAAAGGCTTTATCATGAGTGATTGAAAGAATGACAGTGCCGATGTTCGGACATCTCGACTTCAAGAAGGAGATAAGCTGAGCCCTGATGGCGTAAGTGGTTGAGTGCAGGACTGCGGCACTCAAATCCAGAGGAGGCACTCAGGAGCAGCGCTGGGTAGCTCCCACAATCAGCAGAGGGCAGTGATGCCTCCCTCAAAGAAGGAAGATACCCATAATCCTCTTTTGATTTCAATTATTTATCTTTTTTTCCAATTTTATGCCGATTTATTAATCCACCCAATAAATGCAAATGATGACTATTGGATACGTTTATTATGGACTATATACATACAATGACCACAAATTCTATCTATAAATGTCATCTATTTATAAAGTGAATACCCCAACAATAACAGAATTGAAAAAACATGATATAAATAACAGAAATGGAAAGTAGTTTATTTTAATTAAAATAAAGAAACACATTTAATCATAATCATAAATTCAATTTCTTAGAAATTTTTTTCAATTAGTGGCAAGTTAATAAAATATGCTTCACTCTATTTACAAACAAATTGATTTATTTTGAAAGAACTTGCTTTTCCCTAAAAATGAACTATGCATGAAAAGTGCAAATTTATTGTATTCTTGTGACCTTTTGTTTCTGGTTTTTTTTTCTTGGAATTCACAAAAGTTTTATTTAGACAAAAATCTATTTTTAAATTCTTCACCCAATCACCCTGATCACCTTTTTTTTTTTTTTTTTTTTTTTGTGGGCATCACTGCATCTGGTAGTCATATGTGCTACCCAGCCGCTGCTGGATTTGAACCGCCAAGCCCGCAGGCTGCAGTTCCGCACTCAACCACTTACACCACCGAGGTTCAGCCCGACTCTGATCACCTTACTGTTTCCATGATTGCCACTGGAAGCAGCATGTATGAAGTCTACATCTATGTCTGGTGGGGTCACTTGAGAACAAGTTATGGTGAATTGTGCTAAACAGAATAAGTCTGCACTCATAAAACTTAATATAAGTTTGAGGCAGATATGTTTTTCCTCACTTTGTAGCCAAAATGTTTCACATTGAGAGGTTATGTTCTTTGCCAAAAAGCTCTAAGTTGAAAGACTCCTAGGGTTGCTCAATGGAGAAAAGTCTCCATTGCCACGGACCACTTTTTTGCTAAAGTGTCCATGTCAGTGGCAAGGCATTATGAAGTAATGTTCTTAATGCTACCATGAAAATGGTTACAGTAGATTTGTATTGGGGCTTCAATGGTGGGGATATTAGTTCTATCCTATGTCTGTTAGGGAAGAAGCCATTAAATGTGGATGATCTCTTAAAAATAAAAGAAATCACTTTTAGGCACAAGCATCACTAATAATCTTCGACCAGCAGATATCTATGGATTTGAGTCAGCACCACTATTTCAGTTAGAGTCAAACCTGTGTCTTCCGATCACTCAGAAGTTAGCCAGGGAAAATAAGTCAAGTATGCTAAGGGTGCAAGGTCTTTGCTTTGTCAATGATAGAGCTAAAACAGAAGATGTGGTCACTGAAACATAAAAATATTCATGTAGAACTTCATGTATCTTCCTATGCTAAGCTGATTGCTATAGTTCTCAAGAATACTATCTTCCTCTAACTCAGAATAGTGTTATCATATGTGTTAGTTCAAATACATGAACTTGCAGAATAAAAATGTGTACATCATTGTATTTTTGCAAAAGAGACTTCACAAATCGTAGGTATTATATAGGGCATCTTTGCTCGTCCACCTGGGGCAGCAAGTGTAATGAACATGCTCTCTGATTTGTAACCTGAGCATGGAGGGATAGCCTAAAATCTAATGCTATTTGGTTGTTTTCCCTGAAAATTCACTTAACCTTTCAGGAACTCTGATTTCTAAACAGTGAAAAGGAGTTCAATTAGTTGAGCACTAGAAATCAATTGCCTGTGGATCTCATATGTCTTCATATCTTGAGAGCAGAGGATGGGCAGCTTTTGTTCCAGTCAGTCTTTGTAATGACTTTGCTCACTGAACACCCTTGGAAAATAAAAGAACACCTCCTTTGAGAATACATGTCAATCACGCTCACTGCCCTTCAAAACGATTGGAGTTTTGAAGCTCAAGGCCCCGTTTGTACAACTCATCCTATTCACATCGAAACTCAATGTTACAGAGTGGATTTGGACCCACAGTGCTCTTGTAGGGCCGGGTAGAACTGCCTCTGTTGGTTTCCGAGACTGTGGAAGTACTCAATGGAAGTAGACGTGGAAGTACTGATTTGAACTGCTGACCTTTAAGTTAGCAGAGTAATGTGTCCCTAACGTACAGTGTGACCAGGTATCACCTCGACTTCCTCATGTTCTGTGACGATTAGGGTTTGGGAAAACAACACAAGAAAAAGCTGATTAAAAAAAAAGACAGAGATAGCTGATAAGTTGGCAATTGATAGTACTTTTTGATACAAACTTCTTTGTCTCCAATCAAGTAGTCTTCTTATAGTTCACATGATAGCAGCATTCATAAAACTGTGACAGGCTCATCTTTAGGTTGCAAGTAAGGTTGATTGCTAGACTTAAAAATTCTGAACCTTAGTGTCTCTAAATGAAGAAACACAGTAATCTGCTACGATCTATAGTATTGTGCAGATTCATTATTTTTATTTAATAGTGCACAATATTCCCTCATGTGCATATTCGATAGTTTGTTTTTTCATTCACCTGTTATTGGATATTCAGGTTTTCCCCATTTTTTGCTACTATGAGTAGGGCTGTAACATGAGTTCTTATTTCTCCTACTAGTTAATTTGCTGAAGAGTTTAGTATTTTTATTTAAACATTTTAACAACTGTTTATTGTAAACCAGGTGAAAGTTAACAGAGCAGATAATCAGTTTGGCATCCAAGAATGCATGAACATTCTGTTTCAGCTCATCCACTGCAATCCTCTCAATGCCACATCTTTGCCCCTCATAGCAGCTGGTGTGTTTGAACCACTGATCTTTTGATTAGAGACTGAGGGTTTTATTACCATGCCACAAGGGTTCCTTTTAGTGGGTCTAATTTCTTAAAGCTGGTAAGGATGTCTTCACCCCTAGAGCTATAATCATTGTACCTAAATATCAATCATATATATATATATATATATATATATATTCACCTGAATAATTACCATACCAAACCTTGGCCTTTGCCAAGGTTATTTAACTAGCTGTGACACTCACCATCAAATAGACCTTCCAATAGCCCTGATCTGAAAAAGAAGACTGAAATTCTCACCTAGGCCAGATGAAGACTTTTAGAGAAATTCAGTGGCAAGGATATTGTCATGTTCTCTGTAGATATAATTCCATATAAACACAACACACCAGCAAAAGAAGATCAATCATGCTTTGACAATATGAATTATGATCACTGTGCCATTGAAAAATTTACAGTATCAAACACTATATTTGTTTATTTTTCTTGACCTAAACTTGATGGGCTCAAATATAAAAATAATTTGAGAATGCCACAGGACTGAGCAGTGTTTTGCTCAGTTGTACAGAGGGTCGCTATGAGTCAGTACTACCTGTCTGTCACCTAACCACAACAAAAAACTGATGGCTCGATAGGGAAACGCTCAACATCTAAGCAGGGAACTTGGGTGCCATTCCCACTGAATGTACCTTTCTCCTGCCCCATCATCACCTGTCTGTCAATGTTGCTATGATTCTGAATGGGATTTAGCAAAGATGTGGAAGAAGAATTCATGAAGGAGGTCAAACAATGGACTGGAAATTAGCCAATGAAAGCCCTATTGATGATTATCACAGCATTATCTACCACCAACCTCAGCAATGATGCAGGACCAGGAAGCATGGACTCTTTGTAAAGATAGTCCTTGATTTCAAACATAGGCAACTTATAACAAAGAGTCTAGAGAAATAGCATTTTGCATTATCTAGCTATCTATATATGTGTGTATATATTCAATACATATACTTAAGTATAAAAATATACCTGTAATTTTGTATGCAATATTTCTAGTCCACAAAGACATGCACACATTGGGTTTACAAAAGCAACGATAACAAAAGATGATTATAATGAAAACTTCATGAAGAAATGAAATATTAAACTTCTCTTAGAATCAAATTGCCAGAGACTCCTCCCTCTGCGGGATAACCACCCTGCGTGCTTCTGAGAGGGCCCTGCAACTCACAGACTGGCTTCGAGAGAGTGAACAAAATAAAACAACATAATTGGTATATAGTGTCTGTATTGGATAGTTCAGCAGCACAAATTCTAGACTGGAATTTTTATACCTCAGCCACCATTTACGCTTTTCTTACCCATATCTCTTGTGTGCTTTCCCCTCAACTCACTGCCTCTGTTCCACTCTGGTGCTAAATCAACTCCCCCTTCTTTCCTCGTGAGCTATTCTAATATTTACACCTTACCTGTCACCACATTTCTGGATAAATGTCCTCCCACAGTCCATCCTGATTTGGACTCTCCCATTGCCTCTGTGATCCTGAGCTCCCTGACAGGCAGAACCCACATTTCATGAAGATTCTGCATACTTCATCAGGGACATTGGAGGAGACTTCAAAGAGTTTGTGGGAAAAAACTCATAATCTTTATATTCTGTTTTCACTAACTTTTTTGATGAATGCCTCTAACATCAAGATTCTTATTTAGGGAAACAATCCAGGTTTTGTTCCATTACAATTAAACTGCTAATTGACATTGGGCATTTAATTGAGTATTACTATAGACAGATGGAAAAATAAACATTCATAAAAATGCATTCCTGAGATTTTAGTATTTTATTGAATTGGTTTAAGGTAGTTCTATAATTATAATCACCATAATATTAAAAATTAATAAAATAAGAGTGTGAACTTGAGGGAATTTTATATTTCAGGTAAGCATAAAATTTCTCATCAAATCCTTCTGTGTTGAAGACAGGCAGTGGATGGTGTAAAATATGAAAATAAAAATAATTTACAAATTATCAAGGGTGTATAAGGGTAGGAGGGTAGGGGAGAGAGGAAAACAAAAGAGAAATTGATACCAAGGGATCAAGTAGAAAGAAAATGTTGATGGCAATGAATATACAAATGTGCTTGATACCATTGATGTATGGATATTTATAAGAGCTCTGAGTCCCCCAAAAATGATCTATTTAAAGAAAAAAATATGCTGTGCTTGAACCTATTAGCGCAGCCATTGTGTCAATCCATCTCCTTGAGGGTCTTTCTTTTTGGGGGGAGAGAGTGGAGGGTGACTCTCTTAGCCAAAGATGATCTCTTTTTCAAGAGACTTGTCTTTCCTGATAAAATGTCCAAAGTACATGACACACAGTCTCACCTTTCTTACTCACAAGTAGAATTCTGCCTGTATTTCTCCCAGGACATATTTCTTTCTTGTTCTCGTGATAGTCCATGATACTATCAATATCATTCAGGTAGCAATTCTTTTATAGTTTCTGCATTCAAAAAGCAGGGAAAAAAGCAATTTAAATCAAATGTAGCAATTCTTTTATAGTTTCTGCATTCAAAAAGCAGCTTTAATAAGCATATATGTTCTCTGAAATGATAATGAATTGGGTCAGACATACTTTAATCCTCAAAGTAAAATCTTTTTCTTCGGCCTTGTGCAGCTAGGTCTTGTGCAGCAGATTTGCCCAGTGCAATATGCCATTTGATTGCTTGGTTGCTGCTTACATGAGCATTGACTGGGGATCCACATAAAATGAAGTCCCTGACAGCTTCAATCTTTCCTCCATTTATCATGATTTTGTGTATTTGTCCAGCGGTGTGAATTTTTGTTTTGTTTTGCTTTTTTTTTTTTTTTTTTTTGGCATTGAGTTTCAATCCATACTGAAGGTCGTTTTTCTTTTTCATCAGCAAGGCTTTCAGGTTGTCTTTGCTTTCAGCATATTGCAGGTTGTTGATAAAAACTTCCTCCAATCCTAATGCAATGTTCTTCTACATGTACTTCAGCCTTTTGTTTCATGTTATCAGAATACAGATTGAATAAGCATGGCAGAAAAAATGTAACCTTGGCAGGCACCTTTCCCAACTTTTCTGAAAACACAGTCCTCTGTGTACACTGTTTCTGAATGCCACTGAGTTGATTTTAACTCATAGTAACCCAATAGGAGGAAATAGACATGTCTCTTGTGGGTTTCTGAGATTCTAAATCTTGATGGAAGTAGAAATTTTCGTTTTTCTCACTCTGTGTATAATATATTTTTAAATTAAGAAGTATGAGCCGCCACCCTCCACCCATGTACTTGTTTTGCTTAAATAGTACTTTGTATATAGTTGGTCTGTTTTCTTTCCATATGAAACATTCAATATTAATGAACACAACTGAATTAATTAAGAATTTTCTTTTTCCACTATCTTATCCACTCAATCTGAGTGGATAAATATATTTTGCATGGGTAGAATTGCCTGCCTGGCCTTATGATATAAGATGACATATTTAGTTTTATACAATTCACATCCACCTCAAAAATGGGAAAGGCATTTAGTTATCACACCCCCAATCCCTAAGTTATGAGTTCATCTTGAATATGCATGGATGTATGGAATATGGAACCCTAAATCTAAATGAAACATTACCTTTCACCTTTTCTGATTTATTACGTCTAGTAATTACATTGACTTCTAAATAACAGACAGATAATGCTTTTCTTCACTTTCCTATTTCACATCTTTGTCAGAAGCTAAATTGTGGGACAATGTAGAATTTCCTCAGTGTCAAAGAGTCCAGGAATGAATTTTGATGGAAAAAAAATTCCACTTTATAAATCAATTTCTGTACCTAAACAAAAATCCCTAGAGACTCGCTTTCCTTCTGTATGTTCTCAGATCTGGGGGAAACTGGGGGTTCCAAACTACAGTTCAGATGGCTGCTAAAGCCATCTGGGTTTCCTAGGAAACCCAGACAATGAATAAGGAAGACCAAAGAAGAATCGATGCCTTTGAATTGTGATATTGAGAAGGAATATTGAAAGTACCATGGACAGCCAAAAGAAGAAGCAGCTATCTCAGAAGGAGTATGGCTAAAGTGCTCTTAAGAAGCATGCATGGCAAGACTTGTCTTGGATATTTGGAATGGTCAGGAGCGACCAGTACCCGGAGAAGGACATCATGTTTGGTGGTAAAGTGAAAGAGGGAAGTGAAAAAGAGGAAGACCCTCAAAGAGATGGATTGATAGAGTGGAGCACAAGAAACTCAAACAAAGGGACAATTGTGAAGAGAGCTCAGGACTGAGCAGTGGTTCCTTCCATTGTGCTGATGGTTGCTGTGTATTGGGAGCAACTGAGTGAATGGTACCCAGCCAGAGCTGCAGAGGATGCCAATACACCTTACTCTCCTTCACTGAGTTTAAACCAGTCTGGAATTCACTGTTTTGTTCTCAACTGCATTTCCAGGACCTTTCCTCAGTGGATCTCAATATGTCTTAACATCTCTGATTGATTCCTTGAGTTAGCTGGGCTCCAGTGTATTTCTGCACTAGGAAAGTACAGACATACCCAGAGAACAAAGCACCCAGTTTCTTTTGGATAGAAGCCTCTCTTTGTTCTTGCCTCAGCGACCTAGCAAGTTCCAGTACACTGAGCTGACTCACCTCTTTAGTCCAGCCAACAACTGCTATAAGCAGAAGTTGGAGTAAGAGGAAAGACCTCAAGAAAGCCACTTCAAAGGAAGGAGAGTAGAAACCATGCCGCCCATCCTAGAATGAGGACACCGCACCAATGGCACAGTACCACTTCCTCTCGCGTCAATTTCCCAGACCTGCTGAGTCTACACTTTTAAATCAGGGGTGCCCAAACTCAATTAAAACGCGGGCCATATGGTGCAATGGGCAAAACTCCCATGGGCCAGATCACATTTACAAATTTTGTCAAATTTATATTTTGAATCGAGGTTTCAGGTATAGGAATGGGATATGTAAAACACTATATAGTTGCTTTTTATTCATTTATTTTATTTAATGTATTTATAAAATTAAAATTATTCTTCTTTACCCAGACTTGCCAGCGCTTTCCTCCTACTAATTTTCACTTACCTCTTATGTTGTGACTGAAAACTATAGCAAAATAACTAATAAAAAGCACCAAATGTTGGACAACTGACAAATGTAATGCACAATTTAATGGCTTCCCTCTAAAAATGTTGACTAGCTCTGCCGCGAGGTGTGATTCATGACAGCACAACCCAGCTCTTTTTACCTTTTCACTACTGGAATCTGTTTACATTATGTGACCTTGAGAGTGTCAGACATATCACTTCCAAATGTTGCCAGAATGGAATCAGCACCTTTATACATGCCCACAGCCCCCCAGGAAGGCACTGGGCCATATGTATACTCACCTTCAGTAGTTAAAAGGTGAATGAGGTATATTGTGGGTATGGCATTGCCTCCATCTCCTCTAAGTGCTCCTTTCTTCATAACATGCTTTCTATTTTAATTTTATTTCAGAGCAACGCAGGCCACAGAAAATGATCTTGAGCCACCCCTTTGGCAGCCCTGCCTTAAAGCTCTCCAATCCACCCAATCCCTCCATCTCTACCGACCCTCCACCACCATCAACTCACTGCTTCTAACATAACACCTTCTTTATTGATCTGCCTACTGGGCTCCTTTCCTTCACAGTTTTCTATTACAGTGGTCTCCTGACCGAAATCCTGATCAAAGTTATATTATTCACTAGCAGGATCCTTTTAGCATTCTTGATAACTCCCTTAGAATAAAGTCTGCAGTCTTTGCCATTACACTCCCAGTATTTCGATTGCCAGACAGGTCCCTCTTTAGGAATGGTCTTCAGCAGAGCTGAAAGACAGGACAGATGGCCTGGTTCTGACACTTAATTCATGACAGTTGTGCAAGAATTTGCCATAGAACCTGGCAAATTCTTACACACGGGTTTGCTGCAGATTGGAAGTAACTGGATGGCCCCCAGAAACAAGAAGAGGTTCTTTATGGCCATAGCCCTAACACCCTGGGCAAGTTTCCCAACTCCTCTCTGATCCAACATCTTTTTATTTTATTTTTTAATCATTTTACTGGGGGCTCATACAACTCTTATCACAATGCATACCTACATCCATTGTGTCCAGAACATTTGTCCATTTGTTGTTATTGTCATTTTCAAAACATTTTCTTTCTACTTGAGCCCTTAGTAGCAGCTCCTCACTTTTATCTTTCCCCTTCACCTTCCCTCATAAACCCATGATAATTTATAAATTGTTATATTTTTTTCATGTCTTAAACTGATCTGACCGATATCTCCTGCCACCCACTTTTCTGCTGTCCATCCCCCAGGGAAGGGGTTTTATGTAGATCCTTGTGACCGGTTGCCCCTTGAACATCACAGAAATCAGAAGTTGTTCCAGGCCGAAGGACGAGCACGAGACAAGTTGTAGGAACCCACTTACACAAGTTCCTGTGACTTGCGGATTCATTTGCAACACCTTTGTGTGACTTGAGGGGCTGGAATAAAGAGGACCAGAGAGGCTTGTAAGAATGGGAAGATTTTGAATGCCCTGGTAGTCCAGAATTGCCAGTGCTTTACTTGGAGAATCCTGTGGTTGGAAATTAAATATAGGACTGGAATTCTAGTGAGTAGAGATCATGCCGATAAAGATATTGAGATATGGGCGTGCTTGAACAGTGAGACTTTGGCAAAGTTCTCATCCCACCTGGACAAAGCCATGACAGTGGTCTGGGAGTGAAACAAAACACTGGGAACAAAGAGGGAGGAATCAAGAAAGGCATGACTAGTTTGAAAGAGGACTCTGAATAGCCCGCTGCTGATAAACTTCGTGAACAGAGGGACTTTGCAGGGATCAGAATTGAACATTTTTCTCTCCCCTGAAATCATATTAAAAGCTGGAGACATTATACTGTGTAAGATATTATCATCATTACGATCAAGCAGTGCTGGGCTAATAGCCCATTGGGTCTGGGGTTTGAATTATAGGCTGCCTCTAGCACTTGAAAGAAACTCCATTCCAACTAGTCTACATGGATGTTTGTTAACCTGCTTGGAAATCCTCCAGAGATGAAGACGCAGGACACTCCCTTCTTGCTCACTAAGAAGCATCCATCTAGATATCTTATCCATGGCATCCCCTCAGTACCTTAGAGAGAACCGTGATCATCTGGTAAAACAAAATCATGATGATGAGAGGTCTTTAAACTTATAATGGAGAGGCTCTGGTAATACGGTTTCTCTTTGGTTGCAAAAGTTATCAAGTCTCAAAGAGAGAAAAGGTCTGCCCTAGCATTTCAATAACATTTGTTTTCACTGGAAACTAACTTTAATCATCTATGCTTCAAACCTGGCCAATATCCCAGAAAGCAGTGAGATCTCTGAATGTTCTCACAGAAGCACGGGGCTTTGCAGAATTCCCTTAGGATTCACAAAGGCAAAAGAGCACATTCTGTGTGTGTGTGTGTGTGTGTGTATCTCACACACACAAAAAGCCTTGAATTATTAATTCATTATCACTGTAGTCAGGGGAAAATTCTTTCAACAAATCCTCGTTCATGTGAAAAATGTTTTACCTCTTGGAAATGTATTAAGTTGTAATAAATGTATTTAACTGATATGTATATTGGCAGATTGAAGAGTCATCGAGGGGGCATGCAGCTTCAAGTAAAACGCAAGAGAGAACAGCATGTTTCCGTTTCTTTCTGTTTGTGTGGGAAACAAAACAGAAGGAATTCAGAGTTCCACTAATCAACAAACTTTGAAAAAGGAGTGTAGTACCAGCTACTGTCTTATTCAGAGGGAAAACTCAAGGGGTGTCTTTTGTTACCACCATGATTTATTAGGTATTTTATCACCAGAGCAGGGAGCATTTCTGAATTTAAAAGAATTTTCCAGAATAAGCTTTTCAATTTAGAAAATAAATCCTTTGTATTTAAAAACAAACAAACAACAATAAAATGAATTAAAAAAATCCTTATTTGTCATTTCCACCCTTAAGTAGCCTTCCACTTTGGCATTAGCTTCATAGGGAATAACATATCTCAACAGTCTTTCTGGTATGCAGTCTGTGATACGTCGGCAGCACTTAGGAAGAAGGGCTATGTTTCCATTTGATCATTTCGGGAAGAACAGATGAAATGCTCTCACCGTCACATTTCATTTGGAGGCAAACCTTCAGGCATCTCAGGGCAGATGGCTACCACTACTCACTTTCATTGAAAGTTTTCACATTTTTCTTATCGAATATTGTCTTCTCTTATTTCAGTATGAATAATTCGGGGCTATTTGACTTTCTTATGGCTCAAAGATTTCTAATGAATATCCAAAATGTATTTGCCTTACCCAGTAGACAATCCTCTCTAAGTACCAAGATTTTATTTTACACCTGCAGCTTCATGCCCTTTCTCGTGTATTCATAAAGAATGTCTCCTTGGCTTATTGAAGGATAAGCAAGTGCTGGGCTATCCTTCAAACATGTACACTTAATATTTTTATTCAACTTTTTTGGGATTAAAGGCTTTTACTTTCCTATGAGTTAAAGAGCATTTGATGGACAACAGGCTCCTCTGATGTCTGTGCTGAACATCTTTCACCTTGCTTAAGCAAACAATAACAGAACATGGTTCTCTATGAAAATATCAACAAAGAGGCATACTATTTCCAGATAAAGTAATATTATATGAAAAGTTCTCTGTATATCAAACTTCTTGGAGTTAAGTATATAAATAACCCTCAAAAGGAAGAGGAGTCAAATTCATGTAGTTTTCAAATTATATGAAGAGTTAAGTAGTGGATGTTGTGGAAATCATTAAATATGACATGACAAAAGATAATAATAGTATATAATTAAAGGGAAAAAAGAAGGAGAAATAAAATATTAAGACCATAGTTCCTTAACCCAACACACACCCATTTTCCCTGAGCAGATACTAACTGTTTGCAAACAATTAGGATAGAATAGACTTGCTCCCGAGGTGTTCCTTAGAATTGCACATCTTTGTAGGAGGAGGCAGCCTCGTCTTTCCTTCCAGGAGGGGCTGGTGGGTTTGAGCAGCCAACCTTGAAATTAGGAGCCCAGTACATAATTACAGTACCACCAGAGATGCTTACAGTTTCTTAAAGGATATGAGATGATATATATTTTCTCAAATTTTGACATGCCATTTGCTAATTAAATGCAATTCTAATGTATTCATTGTACTGTGTATATTGATGTACCTGCTATTGATATTATTGAGATGTAATGTTACTCATAGATATAACAGAAGTAATGTGATATGTGTGTGTAGTTAGACAGATGAGAGACAGAGAGCTCAGAGATATTGCAAACATGCATAGGGCAAGCCTTTGGTTTCTGGAAAACCACTTAGGAAGGTTGTTTCCTTTTGTTGATTGGTTAGTGAAAATATTTTGATTTGCTTTGAAGACTATTTTTTGAAGTGTCCAGTAGATGGTTTTATTAATTAAAATGAAATTTTCTCTTTGCTGATTCAAACTTCACTAGGTCTCATGTACTTTTCGCTTTCTTTGGGCTGGGGAAATTTAGTGACAATTAAATTCCGGCTGAAGGGATTTATTCTTCTCTCTATGGTTTGAATTAAAGAACAAGATCACTTTATTATTCCTCACTTATCCTACTCAGAACATAACAAATCCGAATCTCAATACCAGATACTTACCTTGCACTAAACAGATCAATTGAGTCCATTAGGTTTGTCATATGAGACGTGAGCGCAACTATAATTGATTTCAAAGTAATGTGGCACAACAGCCACTATAGCATTTTCCTATGATCGTCTCAATCAATAAGCCTAGCAGCTTAACAAAAATAATTACATCAACATATCTGCTTTCTTGACACCATTTTGTTCTGATGTGTTAGAAACAATCTGGTATTAGAAGAAAATTCAATAAGTTGGAAGTAAGAAGGCTGAGTGTGGGTAGCTAAGTGCTTCACCTCCTGGGCTCTGGTGATACCGATTCCTTCATACCCTGAGTCTTTTCACAGTTCTCAGCACAATCCATCAGTCTTACAAGCAGTTCTAATCGTTCCTGGATTTGGAGCTTGATGTAGGCTTTGTGTGAGCAGATGCTTATATAAAAGCTAAAATAGGCGGGTATTAAAAGGATTAAGCGATTCAGTAGAGTATCTCAGCCAGCCGTAATTCAAGTCACAATAGTGCAAATCTTTCATGGCTGTTTTCTTTGATAAAACGTAGGTTTTAACCTTTTGGGAAGTCTTTTTCTACAGTGTCAGCAGCAACTCCAGACCTGTCAACTCAACAATACTTTACAACTAATGCCTTTCAAGATGTCTGAGGTATAGGAAAAGGAATTGCTGTGAGATTGTAAATGCAGCTGTGTGCCCTGGCTAGTTATATTGTGTATGGAAATGAGTGAATAGGCAATGATATATGAGGTGTGTCTGTGGGGGTGGGTGGGGGGGGAATCTTGCCATAGAAAATCAAGTCACTGGAAAAAAAATTAAGGTATTCTGTCACAGGATATCAATGACTAGAACCTGCTGTGTTGCCTGAATTAGAGAGATAAACTATTAACATGCTATTCCAATGCTTATCTTATGAGTTTCAAAAGACTAATTTTTATTTGTACCAAAGCAGTACACATTTAACCACTAAAGTATAGAAAAGCAGTCTGTGTTTACGGAGGTGTCTATTTACACTGCTCCTTCTAGGTACTGGCTTCTTCTTTTAAACTCATAGGATGTGAGCATCAATTGACTTTCACTTCTCTGTAACCACGCATTTCCTTTGACCATATCAAAGCTTAATTTCATTGCCAACCTAAGTATATTTTCTATAAGAATATTCTCTAGCATTCCTTCATAGTTAGAGTTTAATCATACACTATTTATTAACCCAGCAGACATTTATGGAGTGGCTATTTTTTTCAACTATTATGTTCAAAATATTGGTGAGTAAAATAAATAGGCACTGTGTCTTCCTCAAAAAGACAAACAAACAGGAACTTGGTGATTTGAAGGTGGGAAAATGTATTTTCTGATTTTAATGGGGAGGAGAAAGGATATGGAAAAATGAGCAGTTTATGTCCCAACTTAGTTGCTAGTATACTAACACAAATAGATTACCTGATTTGAAAGTTTCTCTAACTTCTCCTTTTTCTAATTATACCCCATGTGATCTCCTTGCTTCTGATTCGTAGCAACCACCCTATAGAGCAGAGAGAACTTTCCTTCTGGGTTTGTGGGAATCTTTACAGGAGTGATTGGTTTCATCTTTCTCCCCTAGAATTGCTGGTCAGTTTGAACAGCTGATGGTTCAGTTGGCAGCCGAACATGTTAACCCACAAGTACATCTGGGTTCCTTCTCTAAAATGATGTTTCTTATAAGACACAGAACCCTTGTTATTAAGTTGATTCTGCTTCTGGCAATCCATTAAGAGAGAAGACAAGTGTCCTGTGGGGTTTCCAATGCTACAAATACTTACGGAAACAAACAAATCTTTGTCCCACATTGCAGATGCTGAGTTTGAACGCTGTCTTTTGATTGGCAGTCGGGCTCTTTAACCCTTTCATCACCACAACCCCTCATAGCTTCCACACAATTTGTGCATTTCAAAATTTAATATGATTTTGTTGGACGAAAAACCAAACCTATTTGAAATTAAGATTGCATGGTAGGATAACAACTAAATATTGATATATATGTGTACCTAATTGAATTTGTTTAGCATTGTTTAAACATTATAGCACTGATTTTTCAGTGGTGAGTTTCATAGCCTGTCAATTCAAACTTACATTGAATATACCTGAACTCTCTCCATAGGGTTTCCAAAGCAGCAATCTTTATTGAAGCAGACTACCTGTGACAGTCACCTAATCTGGTACCAATTTGAGGATTAAGAGTGTAGGGGTGGAGTCCAGCCTGTTCGTCTGGAGGCAGTCAATGAGACCTCTGTGTACACCTGGCCTTCTTTTCTGAGAATGCTCAGCAATCTGATGCTTCTTTCTTGAAAGCAGGAGACACTCTGTCACACTTGGAGACTCTCTCCTGACAAAGCTTACTCCTTGTAACACATCCCTGAGGAGAAGCCAACACTGAGATGCTTAGCACAGCCATGGATTCAAAGACTTCCTACTCATTGGTTTGTGATCGTTCTGTGTTCAGCATCATTGCATGTGTTACCTGAGTGTGAAGAGGACTTCAGAGATGGGTATCAGACATATGAGCTAATATTGAACTTATGATCTTGGAGTGGACTGGGTTGGGATATTTTCTTAATGTAGAAAACATATTTTACACACATATGATTGTTTATAAATTTGTTTCTCTAGCCTACTCAGACTTATACACTCCCATTATCCTTCTTCCCAGAGCAGCTGGTGGGGTCATGTATCCACCAAACCTTTATGCACTGCACCACCAGAGTTCAACACAGGCCTCGATTTCAGTGTCTTCCCCGAGAAATAGACTGCCGAGAAGTAAAATAGCCAGATAGCCAAGGAAACATGGAGTCTTTTTGTCAGAGAATTGGCAATACTATTTTTTCCTAAGATATTTCCCTTGGTAATAATAAAGGCCACCTTATTTTCATTAATGTCCTCTTCATTCCCACTGTTCTTTCATCACCTTCTTCTTTATCTTTTTTTAAAGAAATAAATATTAGTTAGTTTTGTTGTCATAATTGTAATGTCCATCACTGAAATCTGATTTTAAAAAATATATACCCAGAAACATTTTTACAGAGAAAAGCAATTTCCCATTCAACAGTTTATATGCAATTTTTTTTTCATAACACTGGCTCCCACTCCTGGCAATGTGTCAGTTCATTACCTATTGTCACCCTACTTCCTTGATTCCTGTCCCTCCAACTTACCCTGGTTACCTTTCTGTTCTGACCTCGTATTTTGGATATTAGCCCACTTGGCTTAGTTGTATTAAGGGACATATTTTTTCATAAGTATTACTGTCCATATTATTAGCCAATCAATTATTTGGCTAAAAGCTGACCTCTAGTCTCCCCAGAGATTATGTCCTAAATAAGTAAGATGAAGCCTCACTACCTTGCCTCTAAAAAACACTCTGGCCATAATTCTTCCAATACAGTTAGGTTTGTCCTTTACTTTGCCCAAGGTATTTCCAATATTCTTCTCCAGCACCACAATTCAAAAGCAAAGATTCTTTTTCAATCTCTCTAATCCATGTACAACTTTCACATACATAAGAGGTCATTGAAAGTGTCATGACTTGGGCCAGGTGCATTTTAAACCTTCAAGAAACAGTCATGATTTTCAACATTCTAAAGAGATTTTGTGCAGCACACTACCTCATGCAATGTGTCTTATGCTTCTATGCGCATTGGTTGTGGATCAACACAAAATCTTTGATAACTTTTACTTTTTTCCCTTTTATGATGCTGCTGCCGACTGTTCTAGCTGGGAGGGTTTGGGCCTTCTTGACACCGAGTTGCAGTCCATTCTGAAAGCTCAGTCCCTGATCCTCATCAGCAGCATGTTGCTTAAGTCCTCATTTCCAGAAAGTGTGGCAGTCACCTAACTTGGTATCAATTAGAGAATTAAGAGTGCGGGAGAGCGGTCAAGATGGCGCCGAGGTAAGCAGCCCGTA
>PVJH01011419.1:9251-68974 GCA_004026705.1 Nesogale talazaci
CAGTAATTTTTGCTGGCTTCGGCGAGGACTCTCTCCACTCCCCACCCCCCTTTTTTATGAATGCACATAATGCCTGGAGTGTTGGGGGCAGATAAAAGAATTAGCAGCAGCCAGGGGGACGGAGGCCCGGAGAACAGGGGAGAATTAGAATGTCTATCTTTGTCTCTTCCGGCTCATCCAGCCAGCCGAGGCTCCCAGCTCGTAAACAATTTAATCTTTTTGCTACAGTTAAAATACAAAGACAGCAAGCCTCCTTCTTCCAAATGGAAAAGGGAGGAGGGGGAGGGGGAGGAGGAGGATGGAGTTGGGGGCCGGCAGGGGGAGCGGGGAGAGGGAGGAAAGGGCCGACACCACAAACTTTTCTGCTCCGGCTTAAACCCAGCAGCTGTGGAGACTCAGACCTGGATGCCCCCTCATCCCACAGGGCCCCCACTGGGGACACCCTCAGCCCAGGTCCCATTTGGTCCAGTTGGTCTCCAGGGCTGGAGGCTGAGCCCCAGGGTGGGGGTGGGGTGGGGGTGGGGGGAACCTGTCCTTGGCTTGCTTCTGTTCCGTGGGATTCTTGGATCCTGGCTTTGGAGGAAGTGGCAACTCTTGCCCTTTGGTCCTGTGCTTCTCTTCCCCCCACCCTAGCCCCCAGAGCCAAGGCCTGTGAACACACATCCTTCTGAGCCCTCCTCCTCGCCAAACTCCCTCTTCTTCATCCCCCGCCCCTCCCCTGAGAGCTGACTTTGGTGAGGCCCTAAGGCCTGCAACACGCTCTCCTCTCTCTCTCACCAGGTGCCAGGCTCCCCATGGGCAGGGCTGTGGCCGGCCAACACTAGGAGAGCACCAAGCTAAGACAAGCCCCATCTCCATTTCAGAGGCTGTACTAGAAAGAGAGAGAGAGAGAGAGAACTCTAGAAAGAGCACAGCCTAGGAAGCAGAAGAACCTTTCAGAAACGGCAAATGGTTTTTGAGGGATCTGAACATGAACCTATGAGTCAGCCTTGACTTGATGACGGTGAATATGGTTTCTGGGTAATTGTTTGTTTGTTGGTTTGTTTGTTTGCTTTGCTTTTTGTTTTGTTTTGTTTTGTTTTTGGGCATCACTGCTCTCCGGCGGTGGGAGTAGGAGGCCCAGCCCCACTGCTGGAATTGAACCTCCATCCCAGTGGGCCGCAGTCCCGCGCACAACCACTACACCACCGGGGCTCAGCCCTTGTTTGCTTTGCTTTTAATGAGCCAGACTAAAGCTTTCAGAGGGGACATGGGGCTCCTGGGTTGAGATGGTGGTGGTGGTGAGGGGCTTCAACCCTGGAAGGCCAGCGGCCCAGATCCGGCCCAGCCAGGCAGCTTGTGTTCCCACATGCTCACTGCTCTGTCCACTCTGCAGACACTGAGTCATGACAGCTCCATTCTTGTCACCTGTCATAGAGTGATGGTGAAAGGGAGCAGAGTCCTCACTTCTGGGATTCAGAAAAGAAAAGAGAAGCCTCAAAGCCACCTTTGATCTTCCCAGGGGGTCCCAGTTTCCTGGCATTGAATTGAATGTGCTTTCTTGACTGAGAGCTCCTTAAGGACTAGGTCCCCCTTACCTCTTGAGCCCACCCCACCCCTGCCATGCCTGCCCATCCCAGGTGCATGCTAGTTGAGGGATTGGGTGCATGAAGACATGAGTTAGAATTAATAAAGTTAAATAATACAGGGCAGGGGGTGGGGAAAGAGGGGGAGCTTCAAGACCTGGACTCCAGACCACAGACACAGTCTGTGAAGAGTGCTCATTCAGGAAAAGCAGTAAGAATGAAGGTCTGCCTACTCCCACCACCGGAGAGCAGTGATGCCAAAAAAAAAAGAATGAAGGTCCAGAATAGGATGGGGGGAAGATCAGGTTGTTGGACCCCCTTCCAAGACCCTAAAAGCCACAGCAACTCAGGTAACAGAGGGACCCAAAGTAGTCATCAGGGTCCAGCCAACCAAATCCTGGCCAAACTGTAGTCCCATTTAAGAAAATTCCCCAGTGCTTTGGCCTGAAGTCCTTCCCAGAACTCATGGCATGGTCAAGGGGACCTTGACCTTGGGATCAGACTGACCTTTCAACTCTTTCTTGCTGTATAAACTCCAGTAAGTCACTCAATCTCTCTGGCCCCAGTTGACTATCTGTAAACCGGAAATAATACTGACCTCCACCTTACTGGGGTGGGTCAGCATCTACTAGAGACTCAGCAGGAGTCAGTCCTATCTAATTAGAAGAGGCAGTACTGTGTGAAGTCGGCCCAGCAGACACACTAACCCGAGGAGCTGCCGATAGATAACAGCAACAGAGCCCGAAGCCCCCCCAAGATGCTTTCACGGATTGATTTTGCCATTACTGGGGCCTTTTGTTGTTGCTGCTGTCAGGTCAAGGCCCAACCGTGGGAACCCCATGCACAGTGGAACACAATGCTACTCAGTGTGTCACCCCCACCATCATTTGCAGATCTGACAGCTGTGGTCCTGGGGGCGTCAGTGGGATGATCTTCAGGAGATCGACCGAGTCTTTACTCGTGGGACAGTTAGTTGAAGGTGGACTGAACCCCGATGTGAGAGACAAAGGAGTAGCCCCAGTTCCCGTCCCCAACTCAAGGCAGAGGTGGAAGAAAGCTCTTTGGAAATGCCATCGAGGTGGTGTCCTGGCTGAAGGACGAGAGGATAAGGAGTGACCCCCTCCAGTGACTCCCCTTGGCTATGCACCAGCTTCTTCCTCTAGCCACCCTCTACCGTGTTTTCTTCCTCTCCCTTGACTCCAGTGTTACCCTGAAAATGCCACCATGGATTGGAGGCCAGAGACAGGAGCATAGGCTATGTATGGCCATAGGGTTTTCAAAGCAATGTTCAGACCATAATTGAGTGTTTAGGGTTTATATCCTACAACCGGAGAGCTGTTATTTTCAGATGGACGTGAAATACATGTAATTTTGGTCATGTCCTAAAGCAGATGGTCCCAAATTATCAGAATTACTTGGGCCGATTATCAGATTCTGAGGCTGGGCCTGGTGATTTTGAATTAGCATTGGGACATGGGGGGGGGGGGGGGGTCCGCGGGGAGAAAGATGCCTTGAACTCTCCCAAGTGATTCATTGGAGAAGGCTGGCTCAGGATGGGCTCTCTTAAGCTACCTAGAAATAGACTTCATTTTATTCATTAAATCAGCAAATAATTTCTGAGCCCTTGTCAAGCTCTGTGCTACATGTCTCCTTGCTGCTCTCTGCACTTACTTAAGTCCGCTGGGAGAGGAGGTGGTGGGGGGAGTTAACGGAAGCTGACGAACCCTTACCCACCGAGTCCCTCCTGACTTGGCTGCCCTACAGAGGGGTTTTGAGGCTGCTGATCTTTATAAAACCCTCCCTCAGGGTGTCTGGTGGGTTTGGACTCCTGAACTTTGTGGTGAGCAGCCCACTACTTCCCTGAGAGCACCACACAGCCTGCTAGGGAACAAAAGAGCAATGTGTAACTCTCCACCCCAAGAAAAAGATCCCCTTTCCAAGCATCAATCCCCAAACATCCCCCATCATGGTCCTCCACCTCCTGTTCCTTCCGTATCTGTAAGGGTCCTATTCCACGAGGGTTACATATAATTAACGAGTAAAGACAGGTGCAAAGAGGCTGAAGGACTCCTTCAAGTAGACACCGCTAAACTAGTGGCAGGGGTATTTCCCCTAAGAATTGTGTGTTAAGCAAAGGCAAGGTCTTGAAATTCTTATTTCTTTGTTATGCGTCACAACTCCCAGCATCCAATCATCTCCCCAGCAAACTGGTGAGCCGCCTACTGTGCGCTAAGAACCTCCGGGAGGGGATGAAATAAGACCCTGGCCTCCAGAGCTGTAGGGCTGAGGAGGGGTACTTGAGCAGCGCCACAAAGAATCCCAAGAGGAGGAGAGAGGCAGCAGAGAGTCGCTGGGCTTTGGTGGAGAGAGATTCCTTCCAGCCTCAGGTGAACATGAGGTCTGATTTCATCAGAGAAGTCAAGCACTGTACCCAAGGTCACACAGCTGGATGTGCCATAAATACGTGATGAATTGATTGCACTTATTCAACAATTCCAATTACTTCTTAACCAATGCTAACTGAACTCCCGCTTTCCTAATAGGATTTCCTTGTTGGACATCAGCTTTCCCTGCCCCCTCCCACAGCCAATTAGAGAAGGACAGGCATGGTGACTAGGAACATCGGGAGAGATTCACAAGGAGCGAGTGGAACAGAGGGGTGGGGGTAAGGGGACCTCAGCTCACCCCGTCCCTAAAAGGTATCCACAGCCTCTTAGAAAGAAGAGTCTGGGCTGAGCCCTGGTGGCTTAGTGGTAGTTTGCAGGACTGCAGCCCACAGGGTTGACAGTTCAAATCCAGCAGCAGCTCTCCAGGAACAAGGCTGGACTTGCTACTCCTACCAGAGCAGTGATGCCACAAAAAGAAAGAAGGAAAGAAAGAAAGAAAGAAAGGTCTGGGAGAACCTTGCCTAGGTAGAGAGAGAGGCATGCTGGGGAATCCAGTTCTTCCAGGATTCGTGCCTGAGGGACACCCGCTTTGCATACGGCATCCTGTTCTGAAGCATGTCTGAGCCCTGCCAACCCGAGGAGAGAGATGGGGCTACAGACAAATGTGTTCAGGCAGACCGACCCTCCCGAAGACAAACAGGACAAAGGGGGAAAGTCAGCTCCAAGAAATACACAGACGTGGGAAGACACCAGGCATCGCTGAGACCAACGGTCTTCAAAGTTCACTTCCAAGAGAGTCCTGGGGACCCAGAGAGTCACAGAGATGTGCAGCTAGCAGAGGCAGGCACCAAAGGATTCCCGGGCAGACGGCAACCCAACCTATTCCCGTGCACCTCCGTCCCTGAGTCCCTTCTGACGTCGAGTGCGGAGCAACCCGACAGGGCCCGCCAGAACTGCTCCTGAGGGTTTCTGAAGCCAGCCATCTCTCAAGGAGCAGCCAGACTCATCTGTCTCCCAGAGAGAACAGCCCGAGACCAGCCTGCCGGAGAGCTTAGGCACCTGTGATGTGCAGGCGCAAGAGAAGGCAAAGATCAAGCACAGCCTTTGCCCTCACAGGGCTCTGCGTGGGGTGGGGTGGGGAGCCGGGAGAAATGAGCATTATAACATGGGGAGCAAGATCACAGAGATGCAAAGGAGGCAGAGAGATCCTAAAGGGAGAAACCCAGAGGTGCCAGAGAGAAAGGGGGACAGATGCAGAAGCCCAGCAGGAGGCACTCTGAGAGAGTAAGAGAGACACCCAGAGATGTCCATGAACACGCACACCTCCCCCCTCACAGAGCCCCCTCTTGAGGAACCCCAGCTTTCTACTGCTGGGGTGCAGAGGCGGTGGGGCTGTGTGGGGTGTGGCTAAGCCTTTTCTTCAAGCCTCCCAGCAGCTTTGATGGGGAGAAGAGCCAGCCCCTGAGGGAGGCCAGCAGCTCTGCAGAGGTGCTATACGGCAGGTGCCAGGGCCAAGGCCACAGGTGAGGTTGCCTCCCGGCTCCCAGGTCCTGGGAGCCCAAGCGGAGCCCAGCTGCGACTGGGATGGCCATGCTTGGCTCAGCACTCAGTCCCTGCCCGGAACCAAGACCCCTTTCTTTACCTGATGCCATTATCATAAGGTTGGTGCCTGACCTTGAGGGAGGAGGATGGCTTTGAAACCTGAAGTGCTTCGAGCTAAAATTGTGGGAGTCTAATTTAAATCCCTCTTTACTGCACTGAGGGCCAAGCCCTGGTTCCAGGACAGGCCTTTTCCCAGTCACCTGCCAGCAGCCCGCACTAGAGTCACCTCCTCCAAGAGGCCGTCTGGTTCCATCACACAACGGAAGGATTCGAAGAGGAAGCAACTTGCCCAAGATTGAGTCGAGGTGGATTTGGAAAAGGGTCCCTCTGACTGCTCCACGGTACCTGACCCTGGGTCTACAGGTCCCCAGGAGGGTGGCTCGCTTCTCTCCCCACCCCCTTGAGGATGTCACACACACACACACACACACACACACACACACACGGAGTCCGAGGAGGGAGGGCTGGGGCCGAGGGGGGGGGGGACGATCGCGGGTCTGTGTCTCAGGACGCCTCACAGCGATGCAGATGACACCCTGGAAGACCCACGCCCCAGACTGGCTCTTGGTCTGCCAGCCTCCTCCCTCCACCTGAGCGCTCTGTCCCCTACTGTCCCCAGACCCTGCTCACGCAAGTGGACGTTGGTTCATCCAATAAATATTTGTTGAGGACAAACAGACACAAAACCCTTAAGGCCTTGCTAGCTCACCCCTGGCTGCCCAGGGAGCAAACAGCTCACCAAAGGCTCCGTGGTGCCTGATGGGGACGCGAGGGCGGCAGCGCAGGGGAGACTTCCCAGCTCCCTCCTCCCATCCCATCCAGCCACCCGCAGCCCTCTCCCCATCCCCACCCTCCCCACCCCCACCCCTGCCCGGCACCCCAGGGAGCCCCTCCTGGCCCTGTGCGCCCTTCGTTAGCATCCCGCCAACACTCCGTCAGGCTCTTGCACCCCAACCACCGGTCTCTGTCCCTGGACCAGCCCCGCGGGGTCCTCCCAGCCCTGCGAGAGCGCGTGCGCACCAGCCCGCTCTCATCTCCCCAAAGCTGGGCACCGAGCCCGAGCCCGGCCCGACCCGGGATGTTACGTGTGCAGGACCCAGATGTAAGTCGCCATCAAGGCTGCCAAGGAGGAGAGAGAAGGGCAAACAGCCTGTTTATTTCCTTCCCGCCCTACCCCCATCTCACGCCCGCTTACACACGCAGACACGCGCGCGCACAGACATCTCCTACTTGGAAGAAAAGAGGAGTGAGGAGAGAATACACACACACACACACACACACACGCACGCACGCACAACTAAACCAACCTCACTGCAATTAGGAGAGCGGGCTGGGGAGAAAAGATAGGTATTAAATGGATGTTTCTGCACAAAACCCCTGGCTGACAGCATCTCTGGCCTTGTAAGGGGGAAATGACTGCGCCTCGGTGTTTACATAGCCGAAATCAGGGGGAATTATGCTGTCATACTGGCAACTGTAGGAGGACAATTTTAAAATTACACCGTTCAACACCTTTAATGATTTGTAACAGAAGAGGTGTGGCTACTCCTATTAAATGTGTTGCCAAATCAATAAAAGGGATAATTGGAGTTGTTAGAGCAAATTATAGCAGCGTCTCTTCTGTTGCTGTACAATGTTCCCTTGTAAACTGCTATTACGGGCAGGCCGTATTTCTCTCTCTGGCCGCTTTGTAATGAGTTGGCATTTTGCAGCATAATAGTTCCACTTTCTTTTATGGAGCTCCCACTTTAACTTTTCTCCTTTGTGCAGCCTGTAATTTCCTCGCCCTCCCTGCCTCCCCGCCTGTTTTCAGAGGTGGCTGCGCTGCCTGCCTGTCAGCCGCCTCTGGGTGATAAACTATATTATTTCACATTATTTTCAGGCCTTTTCAATTGGCAGTTGGATGGGGTTGAGGGGTAGATGGGTCTAAAGGGGATGGGGATGTGGACGGAGAGAGGGGAGACGGGGCCAGGAGGAGACTCATCAAATTTCACCCAAAGGCAATCAGACTGACCTTCTTCCCTGGGGTGGGGGCCTGTACCTTTCAACACAGGACTTTCCAGAAGGTTCTGAGCTGAGCAGGGACCGGAGGTTCTGCTTTTGAGGTAAGGGGCAGGGCTCGGCCCTGCCAGGCCTCAGCTTTGTTCTTCACACCCAGGACCTGGCCTCTTCCTGCTCGTCAAGCAGCCATGAATAGCTCAGAACCAACTCCCCTCCCTGGCCTTCTCTTCCATGGGGCAGACACAGACAGAAGAGGCGAGGCACGCCTACAGGAAGGGAGGAGGGACCACACCCCTGGGCGCCAGCCTGAGACTCCCAGAGAGATGGGTCTTACAGGATGGGTGAGGCATCACTGAGTGTCCCAGAGGCACCATGGTCCCAGGCAAAGCTGGAAAGGAGGGATCCTCACAACGCTCTCACCTGTCAGAAGGCAGGGGTTGGGGGGTCAGACCTGCTCGTGGGGAAAGAGCACTGGGCCGGGCATCCAGGAACCCTGACTCTAGGCCTGAAGGTGCCCCCTCACCTTACACCCAGGCCTTGCCCCTGGGTGGGGAAGAGCAGAGGCCATGGGCAGCAGAGGCCTAACCTTGTGTAAATAGCATTCAATTCCTCAGACAGTAATGAAAATCCTGGCCCAGACAAACCTCACTCAGTCAGGCCCGGCGTTGGGCTACAGGACAATCAATCCGAATTACTGAGCGGTCTCAAAGAGAGACAGTTGGAAAAGAAGTGCCACTTTATTACTTCCACGGAGCTTCCATCCCTGGACCCCGTCTGTCCCATGCGGCGCAGCAGCAAGGCCTGCTACAATGAGCCGATAAGACTTCATGGTGAACAAGAACAAATAAGATTCACTCGCCATGAGCAGCATCCATTTGCTCCCCCACAAGGAGCCAAGGGCTAATTCTGGTGGTCTTTGAACCGTCTCGTGCTTCCATCCTTCGTGAGTCTCGCTAAGTTTCCTCCTCAGAGGGCAAATGAAAGTCAACCCAATAGGTGCAATCAGACGATGTTCGGGGTTCCGGAGATGAGAGCGTGCAGTCACCAGCTTCCTAACTGTAGCACTACGGGGAGTCCTGACGGCCGACGGATTGCTTTCTGAGGACTCTGTCCCACGTCGGTTCAGACGTTACGTCAAATACCTCTTCTTCGTCTTTTTAAGTTTGCACCGTTACTGCCTCTCCTTAGCAGCAGTCTTACAAACCTGATCTTTGAGCATCTGCAAGTGAGCATCGGAGAATCACATCGGGCAAATGACACGGTGCGGCTTTGTGGGTAGGACGTATTCCTGATGAGAAGATACACACAAAGCCCCCAACCAAAGCAGGTGGTAGGAGGTGTGGCTTGTCGTCACTTGAACGCACCATCCGTCAGGGGCAACCTGCGGTACGTTCCATGAATGAGCAGACAGCTCCAGAGCCCCTGCCGCTGTTCTTCAGATTGGTCGAGGCTAACAGTGCGTCGATGTGACGGGTATGTCAATGTCAATCCAAGCAAGGCTAACTCCTGTCTTGCAGGCACGATCCTGAGGGCTGAGGACCTAGCGGTGAATGAAATCGACCCCATCCCTTCCCTCTTGGAGCTGACACTCTGGTGGGGCGCTGTTAGCAGCAGCAATGATCATAGGTACCATCATGGCCTTGACACGAGGATTCTGCGAGGCGGAAACACACGAACATGCTCACTGCCGTCAAGTCAATTCCAACTCAGAGTGACCCCAGATGTGTGAGTCCGGGCAGACTAGAGAAACAAATTCATAAACACGCATATGTATGTAAGGGAGAGGTTTATATACAAGAGGAATGGAACATTGAGAAAGCATCCCAACCCAGTCCAGTCCAAGCCCACAAGTCTGATAGTAGCCCATATGTCTGATACCAGTCTAGAAAGTCTTCTTCAGATTCACGAGGCACATGCAATGATGCAGGACAACCACCGGCCAGTGGATGCATAATCTTGTGTATCCATGGTGATAGAAGCATTTCAGCGCTGAAAGGGCTTCATTCTTTCATTCTATCTCTGTGGCTTCTGAAGCATCTCAGCACCGACAGGAGTCTCTACATGGCTTTTCTGGCTTCAGAGGTCTGGTTCCATCAGGTAAGCCCATGTGGCTTCTCCTCCGGGAATAATCACAAGGAACCCACCTTGTGTCTTGTCAGTAGGCCGGCTCCAAGGGACTGAGCCAGTGGATCTCTTACCTCCAAGGGGAAATACCAAGAGATTTCCCAGAATTCTCAGGAGAAAGCCAGGCCCACACAGAGGTCTCATTGGCTATCTCCAGATTGACAGGCTAGACTCCACCCCTGCACTCCCAATCCTGAAATTGACACAGAGTACATGACTGCCACACCAGAGAAAAGGGTCGAACTGCCTCTGAGTTTCCAAGGCTGCAAATCTTTATGGGAGGAAGAAATCTCGGTTCTCTCTTCTAAGGGTGGTTTCAAACAGCTGACCTTGCATTGAGCAGTCTAACTGATAGCCCATTATACAACCAGAGCTCCCCCAAGAGTGCCAACAAAAGTCTTTGACTTGGCTGAGCCCCGGTAGCGTAGTGGTTGTGTGTGGGACTGCGGTCCACAGGGTTGACGGTTCCAATCCAGCAGCAGCTCTCCAGGAGCAAGGCTGGACTTCCTACTCCCCCCAGGGCAGTGATGCCACACACACACACACACACACACACACACACACACAAAAGTCTTTGACCTGTGATCTCATCAGAGGCAGTAGGAGCACCAAAGAAGCGATGGCCTGGGTCTAGCCCCAGACCTGCTAGCGGAGGCCACTTTCCCTCTCACTACAGCTCAGCTGCTTCATCTGTAAACTGGGGGTGTATCTATTCATGCACCACCCACGAGGGGTTTCCCAAAGGGTCATGGGAAAATAACACTAGTTGTTTATTTCATTGGCCTGCAAACTTACTGAAGCTCCCTCGAGTGGATTGAGCCCCTACTGTGTGCCAGGCACCACGTGAGGTGTAGGAAATACACTGGTGAGCTGGACAGGCATGGTCCTATGGAGCTGTCGGTCTAATTGCAGAGACATGCAACCAGGAGTCCCATGTAATTACAGAATGTGGTGGATGTCGGGAGAGAGAAAGACATGAACTTATTTTTAATAGTCTAAAACTGGAAGCAACCCACATGTCCCAAAGAGGCCTGAGTAGCAGGAGTGTGGGGGCGGGGTGGGGGGCTCCTGAGAGGAGGCTGGAGGGTGGGGCTGTGGGACAGATGGGGACGGGTCAAGGATTTAGGCCTTGATCCCGAAGACAAGGAGAAACCACAGATGCGCTTTATGCAGGGCAGTGCCATGACCATCGTTTGCACATTAAGAGTACTGCAATGGACAGGAAGGGTTAGGTTGCAGAGGCACAGAGTAAAAGCAGGTGGGCAGTAAGGAGGGGCTCCCGGTGAAGCAGGAGCACTGGTGATAGACGTGGAAAAGGTTGCTCAGTATCAGCAGTCATCAAAGAAGCACAAATCAGAGCCCGGATGAGCTTCTCCTACAAACCCATCCAAAGGGCTGTGCTCAGCAGGGATGGTGCGACGCAAGCACGGACAGGCAGTAAAACAACTGAAATTCTCATCTCAGGGCTGAGCCCTGGTGGCGTAGTGGTTGTGCGCTGGACTGAGGCCCACTGGGACGGAGATTCAATTCCAGCAGTGGGGCTGGGCCTCCTACTCCCACCACCGGAGAGCAGTGATGCCCTCCCCCCCCCAAAAAAAAAGAAATTCTCATCTCCCCCACCCACCCACTGGCAGCGGGAAGGGAAGGGAAATGAGGGCAGCTGCTTTGGGAGACGACTTGGCGGCATCCACTAAAGCTAGGCAGGAGTCTATCCCATGACCCCACATCGTTCCAGCACAGGACACGAGCTTTCATGGTAACTCTGTCCGGTCCCGGAAAGAATCGGGCGCCCGAGAACCGAAGAGCGACCAGATAAAGGTGCGGTTTACTTGCGCACCGACACAGTGGAACCTTGTACGGCAGCGAGCAAAGGACAGCCTGGGGACGCCACCGAGTTGGACGACCCTAACCCCGCAGGAGGGGAGGTGCGGCGTGCTTCTTTGTATGTGATGGTCAAAACCAGACAGACGAGAGGGCGAACCAGGGTGGTGTTTGCCTTCAGGGGGATCATGATGGGGGGAAGGGGCAAGCTGGAAAGCTGGGAGCGGTCTACCTGGCTATCTGGCTGGTGGTCACAGGACCGCAAACCATCAGCAAGCTGGGTGCTTAGCATCGATGGGGGCCCGGGAGTGGAGCCCAAGGGCATTTCCAAAAGGAAATGAGAGTGGGTGGCTGGTGTGGGCTGGAAGGTCACAAAGATGATGGGGAGGGAGTGCAGAGAGATTGAAGAGGAACGTTCATGCCTTGACTGGCCTCCCCACGGTGTCTTGAGGATCAAATGGAATCCCTAGTGGGAAAGGCTATCTCCCCAGGGACTTTCTTGCCGCCAAGCTTCCAAAGCACAGAAGGCCAGGCTTGGAGCTCATTCGCTCCGAACAGGCTCTAAACAGCTTCCCAAGGAACACCAGCCTGCCCAGACCCCAGGGGGAGAACATTCTAAGAAAGACAGTAGAGAAAATGGAGGGAAAACCATGAAACCCAGCAGGAGCCTCTGGACTGATAAGCCTGGGGTGGGTGTGGAATGGGGCTGGGGGGCGGGGCGGGGGGGGGAACCTGTGCTTCCCAGCAGTAAGGAGGCTCGATTTCCCGCAGCAGCCTAGCCATGAGGGGCCGTCCCCTATCCCTCGCTCTCCTAAGTGCATTACATCACACTGCTTTCATGAACAACAAGATTGCTGCAGATGACACGGGGCTGCAGTCGGAGTGGATGAAGCTGCTGCCGGTGTTTCCTCACACGCGTGTGAAGTCAGCAGTCGACAATGAGGACCTCGGGGCGGAGAGGGGCACGTGGATTGTACGACACACCCTGGTAAGATCAGAGCTGACCCTCGAGGCCGATTTTCCAACTTCTGAGCACCGCGTCATCCCCACCACACTGTGGCCTCCCTGCTGGGCCCCTGGCGTTGTCCCTCCTGCCCTCGCTGCTTTCGCCATGGTAAGGCCAAATCCACTATCTTCAACAGATAGAGGCTCAACTTTCCCCCGTCACTGGTGAGTAACTTCCCTCAGCACGTCCACCCCCCCCCCTTCTCCATGCCCTGGGGGTCCATTTCATGGTTCACACATCCTGAAGGGCCTCCGGGGAGCAGTGTGGATCAAAAGGAGACAGTCCCCCTGGGCTCTAATGAGGGGGACACAGGCAACCAGTCATATCTGCTCTGAAAGTTTTTCAGGCCAAGATCATTCTTGTCTGTCACGGTTGACGGTGTGGAATGGGTGTCTAAATCAAGTCCCTGTCTGTGAGCAGGATGGGTCCCAAAAGACTTCTTGGAGAGAGAGCTGCAGCTTGCCCTCAGCTCACCTGCACACACAGGTAGGGAGGGCTTCCGGGTGAGGAGCATGCTTGTCCATCTCTTTAACTTTGGCCTGTGAAGATTATCCTCTCTCGTAGGTTTGAAATCCTAAGCCTCCCCCCTTTCTCTCCCCCCCCCACCGCCCCCCCACCCCATTACCATCGCTTAGTGCCTTGAAACTCCAGGCTTGTTCAGGATACAGTGCAGACCCAGGCGGGGCAAACTCCCGGCACAGAGTGAGGCAGGAAAAGTCTCTGGCCAAAGACTCCAGGTGCTGGGTAACATGTTCTTTCTTTTTCTTTTCCCAATACACCTGGGGATCCCTTCTGAGCCCCTCTTCTACTGATGGTGGGAGAAATCAACCTCCATGATCTCTCAAGTTCCCCGAGGCTTTGTCCTTTCTTTAGGACAAGTCACTGCCGCCCAGTGAGACCCATCAAGGGTCTCAGGGTGCAGGGGATTTTAGGTGTGGCCGCTCCCCAAAGTCAGAACTTTGAACCCAACCGCCTTGGAAACTCAGGGGAGCAGTTCTGCTCAGCCCTTGCGGGCTCTGGGAGCCTTTCCATAAGCCTTCAGCTAAGTTACACAGGGCTGGCGTAGGGTTGAGGGCAGAGTTGGGGAGCACCATGCGATCTTCTGGGTTACTGGTTCATCTGGACTCCTGCTAAGAAGACCCTTGCTCTTGCCCAAGCACCCTCTCCAGCTTGGCACTCTTCCGGGCCATGCTGGGAGGCACAATAGCTCCCCCAGCTGGGCTTTAGAGTTCTTCAGGAATCTTCTTGCAGGACCCACCGGGCAGCCTTATCCTCTTGAATCTCAGGGTTCTTCCTGGCCTCACCCGCAGCCGTCTCACCATGTCTAGCCTCTCCCTCTAGAGATTTTGCCCACTCGCCCAACAGCTTGAGCCTTGGAGAGCCAAAGACCCAACACAGTTGTGATTTCCACTCTCTCCTCCGCCTCACCCCTCTGGTGAGTATCAAAGGGGTGGAGAAAGGACAAGCTGTCGGGAGAGGAAAAGGTCAACAGGCATTTTTACAAAACATCCCACCACAGAATGTCATTTGAGAAGACATACCCTATGAGAACGAGGGGGATTGGAGCAGAGACCCCAAGCCCATCTGTGTACAATGGGACACCCCCTCACAGAAGAGGCACAAGGACAGCTCTCCAGGAGCAAGGCTGGGCTTCCTACTCCCACCAGAGCCGTGATGTCTCACACACACACACACACACACACACACACACACACACACACACAAAGAAGGGTCACAAGGAAGAGATGCGTCAACCAGGGCCAAGTATGGCACTGATGAAACACAATGTTCCTCTGGTTCCTTGAGGCTTCCTCACCCCACGCCACCCCCACTATCATGACCCCAGTCCTGTCTTTCAGTTCTGGCTAGACCAGAACAGGTGCACAGGTACAGATAAGAGCTAAACGCTCACAATACCCAGAATCCAGGAGCAGGATGGGAGTAGCCATACCAGGAGGTAGGGGGAAGGTGGGGAAAGGAAGAGAGGAGGAGAGAATCGATCTCCATGATCAACACATATCCTTATCTCCACCACCACCCAGGGGAAGGAGCAACAGAAGCTGGGGGGAGAGGGAGGCAGCCGTCAGCGTAAGATATGAAAATAATAATAGTTTATAATAGTTTATCAAGGCGACACAAGGGGGGGGGAAGAGGAGGTGATACTAAAGGCTCAATAGAAGGTAAGTGTTTAGAAAATGATGGCAACATCTGTCCAAATACGCTTGGTACATTTGATTTCCGGATTGTTTTAAGAGCTATAAGAGCCCCCAATAAAATGATCTTAAAAGTTACAAAGAGGGCTGAGCCCCGGTGGCGTAGTGGTTTGAGTGCAGGACTGCGGCTCATGGGCTTGGTGGTTCAAATCCAGCAGCGGTTCTCCTGGAGCAAGGCTGGGTAGCTCCCATGACCACCAGAAGGCAATGATGCCCCCCCCCCCAAAAAAAAGCTAAAAAGAAGATATACTGTAACATCTCTACTTTTATTGAATGCTTAGAATATACCAAGTACTTATTGTACTAGGATAAAAGGAACTCTGGGCCCAAAGGTCAGTGGTTCGAACTCACCAGTCTCTCTTTGGGAGACAGCTGCTGCTGCTGCTGTTCCCGTAAGAATCCCCAGTTTGGAAAATCCTCTATACAAGGGGTGCTATGAATAGATGCAAGGTCAAGGATTTGATGTGGTTTACACTGACACAAAGCATGAACAGATTCAATGTACAAAATAGGAGAGACTGTGATGTGATGAGAAACTCACATTCTGATTTCAGGTCCTCTGGGTTCTGATCCCAGCTCCCCCTCCAGCCCTGTGACCCAACGCAAGGGATGCAACCTCGGAAACACACACGTGTGTTTCAGACACTGTCACCTTGACATCTGCACGCTGATGCAAAGGAACCTGGGAGTTCAGAGGAGGCTGGGGTGGTGCCAGGCTGCAAGCTGGCAGGAGGCATGAAGTGACTGTATTTTATGTTTCACTTGTTCGCTCTCTGTTTGTATCTCATTTTTTTAAATTACTTTATTGGGGGCTCCTATAACTTATCACAATCCATACATCCATCCATGTGTCAGGCACATTTGCACATTTGCATCGTTCTTGAAACATTTGCTTTCTACTTGAGCTCTTGGTGTCAGCTCCTCATTTTTCCTCTCCCTCCCTGCTCCCTTCTCCCTCATGCTCCTTTGATAATTGATAAATAAAAGGTGGCATATATTTTGCTCTCAGATGATGGAGTTCATTCATCCAGTGCATTGCCCTTTTTGCTGTGGCTGCCAGGAAGCTCAGAGCCTAATTTCATGTTCCATTGACTCTTTATGCCTAAACATCTTTTCCATCTTGAATCATTTTAGAAAATCAAGTGCAAGTCTGATGCTCAGAGTCTGGTACATGGCAGGTGCTCACTAAGTAGTGGATGAATGAGAAGAGAGAGAAATTTTCATTAATACCAAATTTCGGCTGAGCCCCGGTGGCGTAGTAGTTGTGCGCGGGACTGCGGTCCACTGGGACGGAGGTTCGATTCCAGCAGTGAGGCTGGGTCTCCTACTCCCACCACCGGAGAGCAGTGATGCCCTCCCCCCCCAAAAAAAAATACCAAATTTCGCTTCTGCCTGGCGACTCAGTCGGGCAATTTAGAGGGAGACACTTCCAGCAACTTCCAGTGACTGGGGGCCCAGCCCACAGGAAATGGAGTATTTAAGGGACTCCAAGAGTCTCTTCTGGAATGTGGATGTCACCCTAGCAGAACCTAAACACCGTTTAGAAGACTGAGCCAGTGAGGGAAAGAAGCCAAAATGTGGGGTGAGTGTTCCAGTAATTCCTCTTAGCCTCAGTTTCTTTGTCTAAAAAAACATGGGGGGTAGGGTGGGATCAGACATCCAATCGAAAAAGCATGGGAGGTGTGGTGATTAGATTTTAGGCCCAACTTGAAGGTACCTGGTGGTGAAGTGGTTAGGTATTGGGCTGCTAACTGCAAGGTCAGCGGTTTGAAACTACCAGCCAATCTGAGGGAGGAAGATGAGGCTTTCAACTCTGCAAAGAGTTACAGTCTCAGAAACCCACAGAGACCGTCCTACCCCATCCTACAGCGGTGCTGTGAGTCGGCAGCGACTCCATGGCAGTGAGTTTGGATTTGGGTTTTGACAGTACTGTGTGGAGGCAAGAGTGAGGAGTCTGGCCACCATTCGGGTGGAAGGTAGCCTGCCGACACTTCTTGGGGTTGTGGCTTTTTGATAAGAGAGATCATGTGGACGTCCTTCTCTCTTGCCCTTGACCCTCCCTGCTGGCTTGGATTCTGTGGCTACCTCCAGAGGAGACCCGCGGAGCTACCAGAGCCCTGGCAGGTTCCCCCCAACCTTGGATCTACCTGACTCTGCACCCCCAGACCTGTGGTCTCCCCGCTTCCCACTGCTGTATCATCAGCCTGAAGCTGCATGAGTCTGGAGACGCCCCGGCTGGCGTCAGACCCAGGGACTTGAGTTGGACTGGGACTGGGCTGGGATGCCTTCTTGATATAAAATTACTTTTTGATATAAAGCTCTTTCTCAGACATCCGTGACCATCTTCAGTTTTGTTTCTCTGGACAACCCGGCCTCACACAGAAGGACAACCCACAGAATCTGGACGGCCAACAGTGTAGAAAGTATGCTTAAGCTCACTGCAAGAGACAATGAAAATTAAGGCAATAATAAGATACCTTCACCTCCCCACTGAAATAAAAATTTAATTATAAAGTGTGCAGTGGAATGTCTGTCTTGTGCATAGTTAGTGGGGCTGTAAATCGATATAGCCCTTCTACGAAGCAATTTGGCAATATGAATCAAGATTCTTAAAAAATTTATGCCCTTTGACCCTAGTAATTCCAGTTCAAGGAATCCAACCTAAGAACTTATCGGAGATGGTGAGCAGAGATTTATGTACAAAGATGTCCACCGCAGCATTATTTATAATAGTGAGAAACTGGAAGCAACCTACACATCTATCCATTAAAATAATGGTTGAATAAATTTGGATCATCAATGTGATCAATACTGAGCAAACAGAAAAATTGCGTTTAAAATATTTAATAACGCAGGAAATGTGCCCCCTCTAATGTCAAGTGGAGAAAACGGTACAAAACGGTCCAGACCAGGCTTTGAGTGAGAGTGGTGAGTGCATATATATGCATGGGGGGGAAGGTGGCAAAAACGCACCCATATGTTACCCCAGAATGGCGGGGTTATGTGTGGCAGTTATTTCCATTCTGTATTATTTTCTGTGTTTTCATTTAGCAGATATTACTTTTATAATCAGAAATAAGGTATCATAAAAAAACCTTAAACCCTCAACCCAATCGAAAAATTGGGACGAAGCGTATGCATAATGAGATATAAAAAGGGCATAGAAGATAGTTGGGGGGGGGTGGAGGCACATAAATATAATGGTTCCCAATCTCAGCAGGAATCAGGGAAATTAAAACGACCAAGATCTTTTTTTTTCATACACCCTCTTGGCAAAAAGGGGGGGAAGTGTGCATAATAAACATGAATGACTACGAGGGAAGGGAATATGGTCCTCTCGTGTCCTTAGGGGGGTCCTGTACGGCACTTCTGGAGTCCAGTTTGGAAACAGCTATAAAAATTTTACAGGCACATTCTGTCCCCTTCAGCAACCCCACTTCTGGGTGGAGCCCCCGTGCATCACAGGCCACAGAGGAGGTTCAGGGCAGCACTGCTCGCTGCACACAATTCCACCAAATTGGAAACAGCCCACATGCCCACCAACCGGAGAATTGTGGTGGTGGATTCATTCTGCGGAATACTAGGTAGAAGCTAAAAGAATGAACTAAATCTATATCGCTGGCATCAAAGGTGGGAAACAAGTTGCAGAATAATAGGACAGAAGGAGCACAGTCATAGGAAAAATGTCCCCCACTCCATCGGTATATATATATGATGTATACGCAACATGCTTATGTATATATATTCCTATGTCTAGGCATATTGCATAGATGTGTGTGCATACGTACATGTACATATCCTGGGAGAAAAATGAGCCTCTGCTCCTGTGAATATCTAGTCTCAGAAGCACTTTCACAGGGTCACTATGAATCAAAATCAACTCGATAGCAGTTTTGTTTTTATATCTATATCCAAAATATATACCATCCATTGTCATCCACACATGTCTAAGAATCAGTATTCTTAGAAGAAACACAACCAACCTGCTAAAATGTCCCTTACACGCAAGGACGCTGAGATTTCCGTTTCTTACGTGGGGCAAGTCAATCGCAAAGACCGATTGCTAATAAAAGGGCATCATCGTTGGCGAAAACAGGAAAAACGAGGGAGGGCCTCAATGACACGATTGCACCCGCCATGGACTCAACCCTGCCCACCGCCATGAGGGGGACCGTGGGCTGGACAGCATCTCGTGCAGTCACACAGCAAGTCACCTCGACCCTGAGACAACTTGACTCAGCAGCAGCTAGCCCCACCCAAATCACCTTAGTCGGCCATGATAATAGCATTCTAGCACATACTCGTCCTCATATCTATGTAATCTCTTGATGGAAATGCACGGAGAGGTTCTGGGAAGATGCTGCAGGGGAGCTCGCATCTGTTCCCTGTGAAGCAGGAGGAGGGTGTGACTGAGGGGGAGGGGGCACAGCGGACTCCTCCATTGATTCCGCGTGTTTCTCTCTCAGGATTAAGAGCTTTAGGTTAACAGCTCGAGCTCTGGAGATCCACTGCTGCCTGAAGGCCTGGATCCCCCACTTACTGTGTGACGTGGGCCAGTTGATGAGCCCCTTAAAATCTTACTTTTCCCGTCCATAGACTGGGGCTAGCGACAGTATCCACCTCCCAAGAACGCCGAGAAAGGAAAATGAGGGAATGCAGATAAATATTGAGCACAGTGCTGGCAAGCGGCTGACTCTCAAGTGGTAACGCAAACGCACGGCCATCAAGTTGATGCCAAGACAGTAACCTTATAGACAGGCAGAACCGCCTCTGTGAGTTTCCGAAACTGTAACTATTGATAGGAATAGAGCAAATGCTAACCGCTATTCTTTTTTTAACATTAAAAAAATATTTATTAAGAGCCTGGTGGCGTAGTGGTTGTGTGCCGGACTGTGGCCCCCAGGCTTGACGGTTCGAATGCAGCAGCAGCTCTCCAGGAGCAAGGCTGGGCTTCCTCCTCCCACCAGAGGGCAGTGATGCCACAAAAATTATTTATTAAACCATTTTGTTGACATATAACTCACATATCATTCAATTCAATGGTTCAATCATATATTTTAAGTTGTGCAACTATCACCACATACATTTGAGAACATGTCCTTCTTTCTTGTACTCATTATTATTCGCTTCTCATCCCCCCCACCGCCCCTGCCATAACCCTAAAAATCAAGCATATCAATAATAACAAAATGAAACAGAGAAAGACCTCAGTCAAAAAGAAAGCAGAAAATATTTAAAAACGGGAGCACATTTAAAATGGGTCAAGGGGAGAACAAATGGTTTGATATTCAACTTCAGCCTCACTATATCTGCCTTAACCCGCTTCCTGAGACACTTTCTGATAGCAAGGCTATGCATGTCGCTGGTAAATGGTCAGAAGAGATTCAGCAGGCTTTGACCACGTGGAGACCCTGGAAATGAACGCTGGCTGTCAGCCACCGCCTGCTGCAAATTGAGTGCTCAGAACTGAAGCTCCAATCCCTTTCTCTCCTCTGGCCTCGGATCACAAAGGCTGGTCTACTTCTTCCATGTAGACTTAGCCGACACTCCACTTGGCTGTTTGCTTTAAAACAAGCCTGGAAGTCCTCAGATTTTATTCTTTTTTTTTTTAACTTTTTTTTTTTTTTTTTGGCATCACTGCTCTCCGGTGGTGGGAGTAGGAGGCCCAGCCCCACTGCTAGAATTGAACCTCCGTCCCAGTGGGCTGCAGTCCCGTGCACAACCACTATGCCACCGGGGCTCAGCCCCCAGATTTTATTCTTCAGAGAGTCGGGTACCATCTTCTTTCTTCACCACACTGTGCTCGAGCCCCCTTATCTTCAGTGATCTCTTCATGAGGACACGTATTGTGTAGGGCCACATTTGAAGAACGGATTATTCTTCGGGCAGGGCTACAATTGAGTATAATCTTAAATTCTACTCACCTAGCAGTGGTTCTTCTATGTCCTGGTTCACTTTTGTTAAATCATGTTCTATTATTTATTTATTTATTTTATCCAAGGCATGGGCCCCCAGCCCTTCGCAAAGAAAAGAAAACGCTGAGGTGCCCGCCAGCTTCTCCAGGATCGTTGTGTTCCCGCACTGGACATCTTGTGGCGCCCATCTCCACCACTCTGGATTTGGGGGCTTCCCTCCTGCTCTTGTAGTCATTGTGACCAGCACCGTGACATGGCACCCAGAGCTTCAAAAGAACCAAACTCATATGCACATATGCCGAGTGCAAATGAGGATCCCACGCGAGGGGTATTTCACTTCTCTGTTCCTAATCTGCAAACCTACCGATGCCTACCTCGTGGGATTCTAAGACAAAAGAGGTTTGTGTGGGGTGATGTTCTTGGGAGAAATGCTGGCCACAGAATAAGCTCTTAGGCTTGCTGTCATTGGTAGTGTTAAATAGCACCCGTAGGGCGTAGCTGCGTAGCGGTGGCTCTTGGGCTGTGTTGGGCTGCTCTCCGGGAGGTTAACAGTTTGAAACTACCAGCCACTCTACAGGAGGAAGACGAGGCTTTTAAGTCCCGAGAAAAGCCACAGCCTTGAAATCCCACCCGGCCCTGCTACCCGGCCCTTTCAGGGCTGCTATAAGTCAGAATGGAACCCCCGGCAGGGAGCTGGGGTATTTGGGGGGCACTTGTTCATAGTAATGACACCACTGCTGCCACCCCTACCGCCACGACGTGTCTCATCGACGGTGGCCTCCCAGTTCGGGGACAGCCACTGCATCTCATTCCGCCGAGTCCTTAGCCTCCCTAGCCAGTGCCTGATAGCAGCAGGCATTTAGATATTGGCAAAATTGCTGTCGCTGCTTTTGTTTGCTGTCTCATTTTGAAAACAGAGTGAAAGGCAGCCGGGGAAGCATGAAGGCTGTGAGCTCCAAAGTCACGTAACCTTGAGTCTCCACTCTGGGTCTCATCTCCCGCGTGACCTCCAGCTGCCACCCTCCCTGATGGTCGAATAAGATGATATCACGCACAAGGTCATGGGGAAAAAATCAGGTCATGCACATGATACCCTCTGCGCTCCCTAGGTTCCCAGCGCCACGGGCTGCCAAATGCTACTCTCCACGTTGAAGCCGACTGTCGACCACGCTTTGACGTCTGAACCCTGACTAGACCACACCGCACACCTGCCCCTGTGTGCCCCAGCTTGCAGCCTGGTGCCTGCGAGATGCTGCACCCTTGTGGAGGGAGGAGCCCTTCCCATGGATGGGAGTGGGAGGATCTAAATGGCTCACAACAGTCACAAGAACAGGGGTGTCTGTCAGCTCCTGTGCTGAGCACTTCACACCGTCTCAATCCCTGGGACCTTCGTGACATGCCTATCAACTTGCGCTCCCAATATAATTGCCTCCAGAGAGGAAAACTGAGCCTAAGAACCATGAAGAAACACACACACACACACACACACACGCCCAAGGTCACAGAGCAGGAGGTAGAAAACAAAGGACCTGAGCCAAGGCCTATCTAGAATGCAAGCTGCTGTTGGGTCCCGAGAGGGTCGGCGCATCCACTTTAAGCGCTCGAAGGGAAATAGGACTACTGGAGATGCAAAAGGAGTTTATTAACTAACTCAAGTTAGGGCTTGTTACCCTTTGCCGGACGGACAAGAACAACTTAGTGACTAGGAAAAGGTTGGTTGTTCAAGTCTACCAGTAGGCAGCTCCTCAGAAGAAAAGTCCTGGCCATCTACTCCCTGAAAGGGTCGCCCCAGGGAACAGTCCCAGGGAGGGGTCACTAGGAGTCGAGTCCAACAGCAACCATCGGCTGAATTAATCAAAACTAATTTCATAAAAGACTGTACAGAAATGAAGGCCCCAGAGGGCTGGGGAGTTGGGTGGGGGGTCAGGTGGAAGGGGTAGAAGACCTGCTGTTTTGCTCTCATGGGGCCAGCAGATGACAGGACGGCGGGGGTGGGGGGGGGTGCTGGGGGCAGGAGGCCTGAGACAGGCCTCTCAGCATTGGGTGCAAACAGCAACCCTCCACCACCTCTCCAGGCCTAGGACACCGGGCAGGCCCAGGGGCCACCTTGGCATTGGGCATCCTGGGCCCCGCCCCCATCCGGCGCTTTCCAGGGCTGGGTTGTCTGGTTGTCTGACAACTTTTCTTCCCTGCCGGATGGACAGACAGGGTCTCGGCTGCAGGCATTAGGGCAGTTGGTGTCGTTGACAGAGACGAGAAACCACGGCCAGTGGGAGCTATTCTTCGCTCCCCAGACTTAATCACGGAATCTGTGTTTAGGGAATGAGCATGGAGGATTACCAGAGGAGGTGCCAGGGTGAGGGGCAGGAGGAGCGCTGTGTAGCCAGCGAGGTGTGTGTGTGTGTGTGTGTGTGTGTGTGTGTGTGTGTGTGTGGTGGGTACAAGTGTCCATCTGGGGATGTGCCCGGTGGAGCTGGCTGCGTGGGCTTACCGGCTTGCTCCCGGCTCCAGGCTCCCGGCTCCAGGCTGCAGACCCGACCCGGGCTGCTGCCTGGGCTTGGGAGTTGGTGGACGGCGAGGGATGCTGGGCCGGCCTTCAAGTGCACCAGCTGGAGCCAGGGAGAGCCTCGCTCCCCAGAGCAGCGGGCGACTGGGTGGTGGGTCGCTGGGCGCCAGAGCCTGTCGGAGAGGCCAGCGCCCCTTTCCTACCTAATCAAACCTCCTGGCATTGACAGAGGTGACCTGGGGGAGTGGGGGGTGGGGGGGGGCGAGATCGGCCTCGCCATTATCTCTGCTCTCGTCCGGCACCTTCTCCTCCCTCCCCTCCTCCCGCCCGCCCGCCCGCCATCCCAGCCTTGCTCCCGCCTATGAAAAATCAGCAAATAAAAAGTTACATTAACCCCACCCTGACCTCGCCGACATAATACACTGCAGGCTGATGCGCTGCCTTTGGAAGCTCGCTGAGAACCTGTCACTCTCCACTGTCCCAAGCACAGCCTGGGGAGCATTTACCGGATAATTAATATATTAAATGCATGAAAAATAGTTACACAGACTTCCCCCCCCCTTCCCCGCCCAGGGGAGGGGGGGGAGGGGGGATGCAAAAAAAAAAAAAAAGACAGATTCAGGCTGTATACCATCAATATAAAAGCATCCCCCGAATAGCCGTCATAAAAACTGTTCATAATTTTATAGCTTCATTCCTGTTGGAGCACCATAAAGGCAAGTCATATTTTTTACACTCAGGATGCCCCATAAAAAAAATAAAAAAAAAAGGAGTGAGCGAGAAAAGGAGAACTTGGCAGGAGGCGCCTTCCCTCACTCTCACCTGAGGGTGCTGGGCATGGAGGCACCCCTCTGTCCTCGCTGACCCCTCCTTCCACGCTGCCCTCCACGCGGCTGTGGAGTCAGATGATGAGTCCTGCAGGGGAATTACTCATTGGATGACTTTATTAATTTTTGAGTCTTTTTTTTCCTTTCCTCCCCCTCTGTTGGCTGATTCCAAATTTGCCATTTATGAGGACGAAGGTGGGATGGGGATGGGGCCTCCTGTGGGGTCCAGCGCCCTCCCCCCTCTCTTCTGACAGGCTGGGGTCTGAGGAAGGAGGAGATGGCGTTTGGATGGACCATGGCGCTCTGTTGGAGCCCGGGTGCAGAGGGGAGCAGGGGCCGCAAAAGTAGTGTCTGTTGATGTTGATATTTGGGGGAACCCAAACCGGAGGGCGGAGAGCACAGAGGAAGGCAGGTGGGCAGGACTGAGCCCTTAGGGTTTGTGCCCAGAGATTCCCACAAGCCTCACCCTGACATGCAGGGCTACAGTGGGACCCAAATCAGACATGGAGCCAGGCCTCAGCCTCCCCACCCGACAAAGATTAGAGGGGGCTGGTCCTCTCCCTGTTAGCCCTGCTGGGCCCCCAAAAGACATGAACAGTGAGAGAGCCCCCCTTGAGAGCACACACACCCCTAAGCCTTTAGCGAGGCCTGTCCCCCTCCTGCTCCACTGATCCCCGAGAGGCAGCCTGGACCCTCCCCGTGCATGGGCTGTGTGGAGCTGTAGGAGAAGCACCCCCCCCTCTTCGCAGGGCCAGGCCAGGCCCAGAGAGAGAAAGCGGATGTGCACACCGTGAGCTTCTCCATGAAGAGCTGCTGACGCTGGGGGGAGACAGATCCTCGCCAAGAGGCAGCGGCAGCATGGGAGGCGCCCACCCGCCTCTCGCGCCAAGACAGGGGAGCGCAGAAAGGCCTGGCCCCCCACCCCAGGAGCAGCCGGTGTGGTGCTGAAACTGGGGCTTTCCAGGTGCTTCTAGCCCGGCGTAGCACTTCAGTCCACTTTGACAGGCTGGGGTTTCTCTTTTCCCAGCTCAAATGGGGCTGTGTGCCTCCCCTCTTTTGGGGCTTCTGAAATTTGCCTGCCTCTGCTCTGCCTGCCAGTTCTGTCAGATGAAAGCTACCCAGAGAGGGCACCAGCGTTTTCTGTAATCCGAGGGGTCTGTCACCCTCACCACAAGAGCCTTCTCTGTTGCCCCCAGATTCGGCCCTCAGGTGGCATGGTCCCTCCCATCAAAGAAGGCTTCTTTGGAGCAGGCAGTAGCTCTAATAGACTGACCTCTCTCCCCATGAACGACCTTGTCTCCCCCACTAGACTGGGAATGTACTTACACTCTGAGCTTAGATCCCTTCCCAGATTCTGGGCTTCCCTGGACACCACTTTGCCCCACCATCAAACTGGGGGTTCTCACCCCCCCCACACACACACACACACTACATACATAGACACTGTCTCTTCTATCAGATGAGTGTCCCCTCAGGTTTGGGGCTCCATCTTCCCCACCAGACTAGAAGCACCTCTCCCCTCATCATGATCAGAAATGGGGCTTCTTCCCTAGGATAGGAATGTCTTCTTTTTTGTTTTGTTTTGTTTTTTGGTGGCATCACTGGTGGGAGTAGGAGGCCCAGCCTTGCTCCTGGAGAGCTGCTGCTGGATTTCAACTGTCAACCCTGTGAGCCACAGTCTCACACACAACCACTAGGCCACCAGGGCTCATGGAAATGCCTTCTGGTCAAGGGGCGGCGCCCTGTCACTAAACGAGACTTAAATTATAGTGGCTCCACCCTCTGAAGGCGGGGGCCGTGGGGGCTCACCAGATCAGACAGGAAACTCTCAAAGCACTGGCCAGTGTTTTTTTCCAAGACTCAGGCTCCCAAGACAGGAACTCAACTCCTTCATCAGACTGGGGGGGTCCCTCCGGGAAGCGGCTTCCCCTTGGCCATCCCCTCCCATCAGGGTCTCCCTAGGGAGAAAGTGTGTGTCTTTCGTTCAACTTCAGTGCCTTGGTATCAGAGCAAGGAGCTTGATTTCTACCGTGGGGGAGTCTGACTGCTCCATCTGCGGACTGGACAAAGGGGTCTAACATTATCAGCCCTTCCACGTGCCAGTCACAGCCCCAGGCCCTTCACACCCATTATCTCATGGCCTCACCACCCCACCCCTTCCCCCCACCCCGTCGCACAGCAGATAGAGTCATCCCCTTCCTGCACATGAGATGAGACTGACCCACAAGTCCTGCTTCAGCTCGCTCATCCCAAGCCTTGGCCTCTCACGCCACCCCCCTCCCCGCTGGCTGCAGCCCAACTCTGCAGATCCATTCTTAGAAAAGCAGTCAGACAAGCCCACTCCTGGGGCCAGAGCCTGCGGGCTCCAGAGATATCAGGCTTCGTGAGCAGCCAAGGCTTCTTGGGCATTCCAGACTGTGGGCATGGGGGACCAGGCACAGGATCACCAGAGGATTCGTGTTCCCTCCAGAGGCTCCCGTTCACTTTGTGACTGTGCGCCTACTGTGGAGAGAAAGAGGGTCCTCAGGATACTCTGGAAATCAGATTTCCTGATTCCACTTGGCCTTTCCCCTGTCCTCCCCCCCCCCCACACACACACACAAATCAAACCCTCTCTCTGCCCCTCCCCAAACCCAGCACAGTCTTTCAACATATTAGCCAGAGAATGATCATTAGAATCTCCACATTTTGCATTGTTTTCCCTCTGTGTGTGTGTGTGTATTTTGTTTGAAAAAAATAGGTCCACCTCTTCTTGCTGGTCAGAACTAAAAATAGAGGTGGAGGGAATGACAAACATCCTCCCCCACCAAAAAAAAAAAAAAGGAAAAGCATCAACTAATTTGAAAAATATTTAAGAAACTCTGGGTCGCCATCCGCTCGCCTCTCCCTGCTCCATAATTACACTGCAGTGCCTGATATTTTCATGGGACATTAAACCAGGAGTCAGGTGATGGGTTCTTTCCGTCTACGCCTATCCGTTAGCCGCCAGGCCCCCGCGGACCTTGACATTATTAATAGTCCTATTCATTAAGTATTACTCTTGTAGAATGAGTAGCATAATATTGGCCTGGAGATAGGAACAGGCAGAAGGAATAAGTCAAATTAATTTTCCGGAGCAAACGCCCCGGTTCTGTAAATGACATTCTGTACTGTTAGCATTTTAAATGTGGCACAAATGGCAGGAGACACAATTTGAAAGCAAAATACTAGAAGACATGGCTCAGGGTGGAACGTGGCAGCAGGAAAATCTAAGAGCGTCGGAGACCTGGGGGTGGGAGGGACTGGCCCATGCAGTGATGGGGAGAGCAGGGTTTTCTTTTTAATGAGCATTTATTTAAAAGGCAGTTGAGGGAGGAGAGAAGCAAGAGAATAAGTAGTGAGGTGTGAGTGTGCGCGCACGTGTGTGTGTATGTAGAGGGGTGTTGTGTGGAATAGGAAGGGAGAATCAATCATGGGTTTCCTTCCCCCTCTTATTCCCCAAGGGGACTGGGATGATCTAGGGCTGCAACTGAGAGCTTCCTGCCACTTCTTCCCCAGTGAGAGATTTTCCACTCCTTCCAAGACTTGCTAATCATCATGAGTGTAGGCTAATTCTTGCCTTCTTCCTGCAGGCGATGTTTGGTCTTCAGAGTAGAGAAGGACAATCCCTCGTTTCCTCACCCAGCCTTCCATGTGACCATTCAACAAGACATTTCCTGTCTGGGGGCAAGCCCTGCATTCCGCTTTAGAGGATGGACCATACGCAAAGGTTAAGCAAGACCCATGACCATCAGGAACATGTCGAGTCCAGGGATGGAGCAGGAGGAGCCCAGGGAAGGGTGGCACAGTACAGGTAGTGCTGATGTAAGCAGGGAGGAAATATCCAGGGCTGTGGAGCGTGAGTGAGTGAGCCCCTCCCATTAAGTGAGTCAGAGAATACTTCCTGGAGGCGATGACATTGACCTATGCTTTGATGTTGTTGTTGTTGTTGTTTTTGTGTTAGGTGGCATTGAGTTGGTTCTGACCCATACATAGCAACCCTGTGCACAGCAGAACGAAACACTGCCCGGTCCTGTGCCGTCCTCACAACGGTTCCTCTGCCTGAGTCCACTGGTGCAGCCACAGTGTCCATCCATCTCCTTGAGGACCTTCCCCTTTTCTCATTGCCCCTCCACCCTGCCACGTGTGATGTCCATCTCCAGGGACTGATCTCTCCTGACGAGATGTCTAAAGGATGTAAGGCGGCGTCTTGCCACCCTGGCCTCTCAGGCTTGGGTGACTGAGTGGAGGAGTGGAGAAGGGAAATCCAGGTGAAAGGATAAAACAACCCCAGACTGAGGGTCTCAAAGGGGATTATAGGAAGAGGTGTTAATGGGGTTGTTGTCCAGGAGAAAAGGCTTAGAAGGGTAGTTATTGGCGGTGAGACTGGGAAGGGCACGTTTAGAAATTCTGGTATGTCAGGCATCAGAAAGGACAGAAGCTTGTCTGAGATGGTGGGGCCTTCTCGGCATGCCCTATTCTTGCCTTGTCCTCCCTAGGTGGTCGCCAGGATCAGGGGAAGAGCACTGCAGACGATGGTCCAGGCCTTGGCTATTGCTGACCCTGCACCAATTGGCAGCTAAGCATTCCAACCAGCAGCCCGGTGAGAAGTCAGATAGCATCTTGGGGAAGCAGGCTTGGGTGCGTGAAAAGGTGAATGGCTAGCCATGTCCATCTATTATTCCCTCCAAATGCCAGAGGAAAGACCCCTTCCTATTCAATACTCACTCACCTGCTGACTTTTTAAAGCCTAGCACCCATCACCATCTCCTCAGGTACCCTTAAGTGTTTCAAGTACCCCTAGAGAAAAAGTGTAGCCTTCTTCTTGGCACCATGGTACCACTAGTTTTTTTCACCACGTTCCTGTCCCCACCCAAGGGTCAGAAGGCTTCCTCTTTCTCCTCTCTGGAGAAGGAAATGTCTGAACTCACCTAGATCCTAACTAACTCCTGAGGCCATCCAGGTCCTGAAGGCACCAAGCCCCTTAGGTACAGACTCCTGAGACTGAGAGTTGGAAAACAGCCAGACAGGACTTACAGTTGAATAGCAGATATGAATACATACACAACTTCATGCAATGAAGTCTATGATGGGGCGCCTCGAGAGAACCACATAGAAAATGTTAAATAAGGGCTGAGTCCTGGTGGCGTCGTGGTTGTGTGCGGGACCGCGGACCACAGAGTTGGCGGTTCAAATCCAGTAGCAGCTCTCCAGGAGCAAGGCTGGGCCTCCTACTCCCACCAGAGGGCAGTAATGCCCCCAAAACAAAACAACGAAAAGAGAAACTGTTAAATAAAAAAAGGAAGAAAATGTTCAATCAACAAGGGTTATCATTTACATGGCAATTAGGTTATGCCAGTCATTGTTCTAAAAGTCTTTATGTATATTAATTCTCACGTCAACCTTAGGAGTTACTATTACCCGCCTTGTATAGATGAGGACAACGAAACCACACAGGAATGAATTAACTTGCTCAGCATGTTACACAGGTGTTAAGAGACAGGTTTTGGAAGTAGATCAATATTCTTATAGGAAGGTGAAAGTCAGTGAACTCGTAGAAGGTCTGGAATCAGGAAGGTGGTCTGAAAAGCTTTGGGGATCTGAAAAATCTATGTTTTTTTAAAAAATATTTCAGGTGGGCTGAGTGAGCCAACAAAGAGGGTCTTTTCCTGAAGTCCAGGGGCAAAAATACAGCCTTGGAGGCACGCGAGGGCCTGGTCTACTTGAAGCCGAGAGCTGCAGGGTGAAGATGCCGATGTCTCATGGGGACTGGCCTTGTTCCTACTGCCAGAGACAGGGAGAGGGGCAGCAGCGACTGCTGTAGGTTTAGAGGCAAAAGCTTGGTCCCTCCCTATGGATCTTCTCTGATCTGCAACTTTTCATCTGTGAAATGAAGAATTCAAACCAGATGCTTCCCAAGGTAGCTCTCCAGCTCCGACACGCCACGGAAGGGTCTCTTCTGAGGTGCATGTTGGAATCACCTGGGTAGCTTTGTTAAAGCATCACTGCTTGGAGCAGTTGACCTCCAGGGGCATGAGGGAATTGGGAGGAGGTGATGGAAGTGTTACAGATCATGATGACGGTGGCACTTGCACAACCGTGTGTGTTTGTCAAAACTCAGAGCTGTACACGAAAGAGGGCAAACTCTATGCGTGAAGTTATGCCCCGATAAATTTAACAGGAAGTGTGTGTATGTGTGTGTGTGTGCGTGTCCCATACCCAACTGAACTAAAATCTCTCCAGTTATCTACCAGATACTGGCATTTTAAAACGAGCTATAGACCCCCCCAAGTACGTTGCAAACCTAAGGCTGTGCTTTTGTTATGGTCCCATCGAAATTCATGGCAATCTGGGAATGAGGAATGGCGTACAGGAAAGAACTCCGGAGTCTCAGAGTAGCCCGGGACTTTTAGAAAAACTGTTGCTCAAATATCACTGATCAAAATCAATCCATTTTTTTCTGAAGCCAAGTTTCCAAGCTGGGAACCACATGGGGCCTCTTGGGGCAATGGGCCTGACTGCCTCTTCTGTCTGTTGGCTTTCCAGATCCTTGACACCTAGCTCCTCCCCGCCTTGGGGAGGCATGTCCTCCTATAATTTCATCGGGAGATCTGGGAGTCCCACCCCCTTCCTGAGACCCCTGGGGCTTTGGGAAGCAGACCAAGGTGAGAGACTTCTTCCCCAAACACCAGAAGGAGAGCCGTATCTTCCCCGTACAGAACAGAATAAATACATTTAGCACCACCTCCGCCTTTTTTTCCCCAATTTAGTATTGTTTAATATGCATTTAATCAGGCCATTCGGTATTACAGCGGCCATGTAGCGTGACTCCCCCCGTGGGCGCGGGGGGGGGAGGGCGTTATAGGCCATTAGGCTAAAGTAATATGTATGAGAGTCACTTTTCCCCAGGGCGCAGTAACTATTTTTGCTCCCCAGTCGTCCCCATTAAATCATTAAACCTCATGACTATACTTTCTGAACTCTACCATGATCTTTAAAAAGCCAAGCATTAAAGGGCAGCTGTCACCCTCCACCGCCCAGGCTTCAGCCGCTTTATGTATTCACAGCATTAAGTCCTTTGTCAGTCTATACATCATTGGTCGGTCGCACCGGGAGTAGGCATCCAGGCCCCCAGTTCTCCCCTGGGGAGGACCCCAGGGGTCCTGGTGACGGGCCCTCCTCACCGGGGAGCGCCAGGGAGACGGGTTTTGCTGAGCTGAAAGGGGATCGCCTGAGGTTGGGAACTGTCCGAGGTCCTGAAGTTCTGTCCTGCAGGCGGACCTTTCACCAACTGCATTTGCTTTCCGTGGCTCCCAAGATTGTTTGTTTGTTTGTTTGTTTTGTTTTGTTTTCCAAGTCATTTTTTTCACCAAACGTTTACTGCCACGTTCGCTTTGTGTTCCTCTAAAGTGGGTTTCCTATGGCCCCGTGTGTGGGTCCGTGGACAGATCTGTGGATTAGGAAGGAGAAGACGGCTGAGAAGACGGTTGTTTTTGTTTGTTTCTTTTTTTGGGGGGGGAGGGGGGGCATCACTGCTCTCCGGCGGTGGGAGTAGGAGGCCCAGCCCCACTGCTGGAATTGAACCTCTGTCCCAGTGGGCCGCAGTCCCGCGCACAACCACGACGCCACCGGGGCTCGGCCCCGAGAAGACGATTTTGAAGGTGCGCGGAACCACAGGGTAGTGAAGTCCTCTCGCCTGAAGAACTCTGTTAAAGTTATTTGCCAAGCGGACACACTTCACCTTCCTGCATTTATTACTGGGTTGATAAATAGCGATTAATATCCAATTTTATTATTTAGGAAGTACTCTATGGGGAGTATTGTTTATATTATTATGATGTTTCGCGTTTGTCGGGGAGCCATTTCCCAAGAACGTCCTTCTTTTCTGGGAATAAGAGTAGGAAAAAGGGGGGGGAAGAGTCGGAAAAGAGAGGTGCTGTCTTTATTTTTTTATTCTAAATCTCTGCCTTGAAACAGGGAACCTTTCATGAGTGCCTTCTTCCAAGGTCCCGATCCCAACCCTGTGGGCCCCCCATCCAGCCCGAGCCACCACCTCTCTAACCCTCACCCCCAACACACAGGTGCTTCTCTCTCTGCACCCCCACGCCTGCGTTGCCACCAGAGAGCTAGGTAGGGAAGGGTTAAGCATCTCAGCAACCCCGGACAGGGTCCTCCTCACCGGCTGGGAAACAATGGAGCCATCAGTCTATATTTGACCTCTGCCCCCACAGCGTTTATGACTTATTCCTCTCTTCTACTGCCTGCTGCGATGCAGACTTCAATCTCCCACCCCTTGCCAGAGCTGAACTGGCCCTCCCCCGGCACCCTCCCCAGCTTCTTCACCCGCCCACCTTCTCCCTTCTCTCCCGGCACCTCTCCCTGATTTCTTTTCTCCAGATCTTATGGTTTTGTTTCATTCTGTTTCTTTTTCCTGTTTTGTCACACTGGGGGAGGGGGGCATTTCCCTCTTTCCCCTACTCCTTCACATGCCCTGACCTGGTTTCCATCTCTCTCTCTCTCTCTCTTTCTAATTCCTGTTCCTTCCTTCTCCCTCCTTTCCATGTTTGATTTTCTTTCCTTCCTGACTCCTTCCATCCTCCCTCTTCAGTTTTCCCCTCACCCCCAGTCATTCTAATCTAGCAGCTGCCCTGCCAGATTGGGGTGAGGATTCTTGGGAAGTCTCAGTTTATTCTCTCTCTCTCTCTCTCTCTCTCTCTCCCCCCTCCCTTGGCCCCCTCCCCCCAACACCACTGTGTCCACACACAGAATGAAGGAGTGGGGGCTGGGGAAGGTGCTGCATACATTGGTGGCACAAGGTACCCAGGGAGGAGAAGCATGTCTCCCAGACCACAGCAGCGAGGAATGGAGGAGCTCATCAAAGAGAAGGAATTCTGGTCTCTAGAAACAAGAAAGAGCACCGGAGGGAAGGTGGGGAAACAGTTTCCAGTCCTAACTCATCCACTGATCCACTCTTTTTTTGTTTGTTTGCTTGCTTTTTGGTCTTGGGGCATCACTGCCTTCTGGTGATGGGAGTGGGAGGCCCAGCCTCTGCTCCTGTAGAGCTGGAATTGAACCTTCATCCCAGTGGGCCGCAGTCCTGCGCACAATCACTACGCCACCGGGGCTCAGCCCTCCCACTGATCCACTCTTTAAGCAGCTTCTTCCTACCCTTCCATGATGTCTACCATGGCTTTTGTAAGAATAAAGAGGGGCAAAGAGTATGGAAGTGCCCCTTTGTAGATTGAAGCAGGCTCTGTAAATACAGGGGTAGTGTTGTTTTCGTGAAGTCTCTTCTGGCTGCCCTGCTTCCCACATGATAGCGCTCAGGACCAACACCTCCACCCCCTAAGGCACCTTCCAGTTTGCGGAGCGCAGTGAAAGCTTTTGCCAATGGCCCTGTGGTTGGAGGCCACACCATCAGCCCCATCTCACAGATGTGCCCACTGAGGCCTAGACGGCTTGTCAATGAGACTTGACTATGGCCATACCATTAGTAAGTAATAAACTCAGGACTCCAGTCTAAGTTTTCCACCTCCAAGTTCAGCATTCTTTCCACTCTCCCCTTCTTGTTTTCTCCCAGATCCCCCAGGCTGGTGAACATCTGTCCCAGACCCATCACCGTCCACAGGGTGAGTTTTTTAAAGGGACGTTACTGGTGGGCACTCAGTAAAATTATTCACCAAAGGAATGACTGCATCCCCCTGCCCCCCACCCACCCACCCCATCACACTGTGTTACACCGACATCTGCAGCCCTTGCAGCTGTTTTGGAAGTGGGGTACCTGGGCTGCTGGGGAGCATCATGGAAAGGGAGGTATGGCTTGGCCCTTCCCTGTGGAGCTCCTGAGTGCAGTTCTGTGGCCCAAGGGTGGGCTCTGGTCTGGGGTCCCACACACCACCTTCCTCGCTCAGCCCCTGCCCCCAGCCCTGTGACAGCAGCCTCTGTAATGAATGACTCTGCAGTGGGGCCCAGCAAAAGGACAGGAGGGCACGAGACAAATCATAGCTGCCAGGTGGTAATCTTCCCCTGGGAAAGTCACCTCCACCCCCCTCATCCATCACCGGGCACTGGGCTGCCACCGTACCCCACACATGCACCCGGCACCACCGCGGGGGGCCCCCTGGATGTGAGGGCGAGTGCGCCTAGCGAACGGTGGGTTTCTGCAGCCACGCGGGAGCCCCTGCCTGCGCACAGAGGACCAGCACTCCAAAAGGTAGGGATGGCTCCAGGCAAAGCCCCTGCCTCCAGTCTCCCAGCCCCAGAAGAAAGTAAACTCTGATGATTCTAGATAAATGCTCGGCATCCGTTTCCATGCCTTCACAAAGGCCTGTTGAGAATCTGTTTAAGGAAAAGCCATGTGACGCAGAGGAGGCCGAGGTGGCCAGAGCAGGGTCCCCGCCCACAGAGCGCCCTGGGGTGGGGTGGGGGGGCAAAAGGACTTGAGCTGTGAGGGAAGCGGAAGAGAGAGGCTCAAGGGAGGGCTCAGGAACGCATCCTTGAAGGATGAAAAGGATTTGCAGATGGAAGAAGCCAGGTCTGTTATAGGGAAGAGGGTGACAGGTGCCTATGAGAGAGGGTCATGGGCAGTGTGCTTAAAGGGGAGTAATGAATGATGAGGTTGGGACCAGCCCAACAAAGCACTGAATTCCAAGTTTAAAATGACATGCTCGCCTTCTCTCTCTCTCTCTCTCTCTCTCTCTCTCTCTCTCTCTCTCTCACACACACACACACACACACACACACACACACACTGCCCCAGCCTCCTCCACCTAGAGTTCCATTTCATGGGGATGTGTCTAGCGAGTGTACATTTCCCCAAGAAGAACAAGTTGGCAAGGTGAGGCCCCATGCCCATAAACCATGTCCCTGTACCACCACCACCTCCTCCCCGACCCCTGTCCAACAGGGTCGCCTCCGGACCAACACTCCAAACGCTGTTCCCAGAGCGTGACATGCCTTACTTCCCACTAGAGCATAAGCCCCTTGGGGACAAGGGTGTCACTTGTCTGAGTCACGGAGCCCAGAGCGACGCGAGCACCTAGTAAGCATCCACCAGACTTTTCACGGAATGAATACATGAATGACTCATCTTGTGACGTCGTTTCATAGGGTTGCTATGCTGTGAAGGAAGTACACGTTCACGGACCATTTTACAGACGAGAGAGCCGAGTCTCGGAGAGATTGAACGACCTGACCGCTGGGCATGAAACCAGCAGGCAGTGGGTGCTAGACTTACGCCCAGCCCCATCAGCACCGAGGAGCGGCAGCAGCACGGCTGACTCACTCTGTCTGCAGTTACAGTTCTGCTTCACGAGGCATAATTTGAACCGACTGCTTTGGAAGCTGCATAACCATGAGCTGTTCTATCCGAGCCCTGATGTACACACTCACACCTTTCTAGATTTATGCACATTCAGTCAGCCACGTTAACAAAGCCCAGTACAAACAAAAACACCCAGTTTCCAAAGTAGATAAATCTAGGAGGGCTTATTTGCTTTGCAGACAAAGTCTTTGCCCTATAAAAAAGAGAGGATGTGTCAAAGAGGTTTTTTTGTTGTTTTTTTTTAAGTAGCAGAACCACTCCAGGCACCAATGCTTAACTTCCAGGGGAATCAGAGGCATTGTGCCTGAAGGGTGCCAGGCACTCAACAAACTCATCCAAAAACTCAATGCCATCAAGTCAATTCTGACTCAGAGAGAGCCTAGAGGATGGAGTCAGACTGCCTCTGTGGGTCTCTGGGGCTGCCATTCAGCCTCATCTTTCACCCGCTGAGTGACGGGTGGTTTCAAACCGCTGACTTGGTGGTTAGCAGCTCCATGGGGAATCCACTAGAACACCGGCGCTTCTCTACCATCCTGTAGGGGAAGCATAATTTTTCCCATTTTAAGAATAAGAGACGGAGCGTCAGGTTCAACATCGTCTTTCATTCAATGCTGTTTGCCGCGTCCTGTGCGGTGCCACCCACACAACCCGCTCGAGAAATTAGGTGTGTACAGAAATAGTCCTTACCCCCACAGAGTGTGTATACTTGGAGAAGACAACTAACAAACAAGTGTCTCTGGCTGGGGTCTCTGAGATGTAAGATCAGTGAAGCTGATAGCTGTACATATGAGGGAGCATCCGAAAGTCTATGGAAAAATCAGATGAGAACATAATAGGATTTTCCCTATAAACTTTCTTCTAGGAGACAGTTCATGCGGTTGTAGAGACTGGCAGGGTCCAGGTCACGAGTCATATGCCAGGCTGGAGGCTTCTCCTGACTTCCACGGCTGCAGGGGCTCATGAACCCAAGATCAGCCAGTCTGATAGTAGACTGCTGATTGCAAAAGCCCAGGAGTTCACTATCGGGGAGTAAGATGGAAGACTACTAACTCATAGGCTGCAGAGGTTAATGATCCCCCGGATAGGCAGGCAACATAGCAGGTCACCGGCTCAAGTCCAAAGAACTGAAGGTCAGATGACAAGCCAGAGGCAGGCCCCAGATTTAGCAAAAGACAAGCGAGCCATGCCAGAACGTTTGTACCGATCAGAAGCAGGCCACGCCCCTGAGGAAATTCCCTTTCAACCGATTGGCTGATCACAGCAGACCTCTTCATAAGGGATGACTGCAGGGCTGAGCCCCGGTGGCGTAGTGGTTGTGCACGGGACTGCGGCCCACTGGGACGGAGGTTCAATTCCAGCAGTGGGGCTGGGCCTCCTACTCCCACCACCGGAGAGCAGTGATGCCCCCCAAAAAAGAAAACATAAGGGATAACTGTAATACTGCCAAACCACCAAGAATCATGGTCCAGCCAAGACGACACACAACTTTAACTCGCACAAGTAAATGAAGATGCGAGTGAACAAATGCTTGGGAAAGTGGCACATTATGGCAAGTGCTATGAAGAAAACAAGGTGAGAAAGGAGAGCTGGGAGATCCGGTGCAGTGTGGGACATTGAGAGAGTCCTCATCCTCCTCATTTAGAAATGGAACTGGACCATGAAGGACGGGAGAGAAGGAGGGAGGGAAGGAGCAAAAGAAGGGATGGAAGGGAGAAAAAGAGGGAGGGAAGAGAGAAAAACAAGGAGAGAGGAGAGAAAGGAAAGAAGGAGGGAGGGAAGGAAAGAAGGAAGGACCCCTTAAGAGCAGAGGGTCAGGCTGATGGCTTCCTTCCTTCTACACCACCACACTGGCAGCAGTCCAGGTGGGGGCAGTTGCTAGAGTAGCAAAACAAGCAGAGAAAGCCATTGTCATTACAGACTTACCAGAAGTTGACTCAGAAACCCTGGCATCCAGGCTCCCGGAACAGTTATTGGGTTTGTAAAACTTCCACTCGGCCAGCTTGGAGGTGGGTGTGTTGGGCTGGGGCTGGGAGAGCTGAGGCAGGCTGGACAAGGCGTGCTCTGGCAGGAATTAAGTGCCAGACAATTCAGGTTCCATTTCTAACTCCGTCTCTGTTATGGACTCTCTTGTGCTCCCCTCCTCCCAAGATATGTTGAAGTCCTAACTATGGGTACCTGCGTGCATGACCTTGTTTAGAAAGAAAGTTGTGGCAATCATGTGCTTATGTTAACTTTATGATTGAAATGTAGGGGTGGAGTCTAGCCTGTTAATCTGGAGATAGCCATTGAGTAGCCAATGAGGCCTCTGTGTGGGCATGGCTTTCTCCTGAGACTTCTGGGACTCTCGCAATATTTCCCTTGTGAAGATGAGAAGCTATCTTCCCCAGTTGTTGGGAGTTAGTCTCAGAGATGATGAATCACGGACAAGACAAGATGGCAGCATCTGAGAAGCTGAAGGAGCCGGAGGAGAAGCCACACAGCCTTGCCCTGATGGAGCCAGACCTCTGAAGCTGGGGCAGCCACATGGAGACCTCTGCCAGCGATGAGTTGATGGACCCTGCGCCCTGGAAGCGAAGAGCCATGGGGAGACCCCTGCCAATGCTGGGATTCTGCACTCACTGATCTGTGATTTTGTGAGTTGGAAGGAGACTTTATAGACTGATTTCAGGCATATGGGTTAATATCGGACTTATGACTTTGAACTGGACTGGGCTGGGATGTTTTCTCAATGTCCTGTTCCTCTTGTATATAAACCTTTTCCTTATATCCATATGTGTGTCTATGAAATTTATTTCTTTCGTCTACCCGGACCAACACAAAAGTCTTTAAAGATATTCCTAGTTCACAGGAAGGCATACTGAGGCAATTCCGACTCGTGAGTTCCGCAGGGTGTTCTTGGCTGTAATGTTTATGGAAGAAAATTGCCGGGCCTTTCTTCCGCTGTGCCGATGGGTGCGTCCCAGGGACCAACCTTTGCATTAGCAGTCAAGAGCAAGCCATGTGAGCCACACCCAAAGCCAAACCCACTGCCGCCCAGTTGACTCTGGCTCCCGGTGACCCCACAGGACTGAGTGGAGGGAAAGCAGTCAAACACCAAACCAAGGAACAGCGGCCTGACAAGACCTTCCCCCAGACGAGAGGCTGAGAGGGTGTGGCTGGGGACTTCCTTTGGACTCCTCATGCCCTGCACAGAGGCTACACATTGCCAGTTTTTTAAGCCCTGGGCGTGGGGGTAAGGGTGGCGCTTGGTTGAGGGAGCCCTGGGGAGCTGACGCAGTGAAGCTTCAGCTCAGTCAAGCTCTTGCACTCTGGTTTCCTCATCTGCAGAATGGGGTCATGAGAGCCACCTCAGAGGTTGTGCTGTAGGTGACTGGAGTCCGTGCCTGCCCAGTGGTCAGTGAGCGTTCTCAAATGACCGCGAGGGAGGCGTCTGCGCGATTAACTCTCGAAGGCAGCGGTTCTCAACCTTCCTCCTGCCACAGCCCTTTCATTCCATTCCTCACTGGCGGTGACCCCCAATCATAGAGTTATTTTCGTCGCTCCTTCATACCTGTCACTTTGCTCCTGTGAGGAATCGTCATGTAACTATCGGATAGGCAGGATGTGCTTTCATTGTTACAAATTGAACATCACTAAGGCCTAGTGATGAATCACAAAAACAATATGAAGTTACATACCGTGAAATATTTATTTCTAATGGCAAATCAATGAGCTTTTGTCTTGAAGCATGGTGCAGCGTGGGTAACAGTGTGCAGGTAGGGGACATATCTGCATGTGGGCGGGCCCGCCTAGAGATGGATAGAGAGTGGTGTCTCGGTTCCTAAGACCTAAGACCATTGGAAATAGATGTTTCCCGATGGTCTTAAGCGACCCCTGTGAAAGGGTCATTTGACCACCCCACCCCCAAAGGGATCAGGACCCAGAGATTGAGAACCGCTGCTCTAAGGAGACAAGTCCGGCTGGGGGGTGAGAAGGACAGGAAGATGAACTGGGGAGACGAGAGGGAAATAGGGGAAAGGAAAAGGAGGGGAACAGGAAAAGCCAGTGTGCACCTAGTTACAAGATTTCCCTTCAACTGCCTTCAAAGCTTAATAGATTTCTAAATGGGCTTATTATCACCACCTATGAATTCTCTTAAAGGAGCTAATTATAAAACACCAAACTAGCTAATTAGGTTTCCTGAGCTGGCCCTGACACAGGTGCAAACAGGCTCGCTGGATGGTGGCCCTGGCAGCACCCACAGAGTTGGCGTGGAATCGATGGGGGGAGGGGGGCTGCTGTGGCCACACAATTAGGCCTGTAATTGTAGGCATCCTCTGGCCACTGCTGGGCTGCCAAAGGTGCCTACTGTCTGATCCCTCGCACCCAGCAGGGTAGATAGGGACCTGTAGAACAGGGACTCCGCTTCCTTAGGGCCCCTCCGGGCTCAGGACTGAGGACCCAGTAAGCGAGTGCCTCCAGCCGCCAGCCTGGCTAAGGAGTCAGGCCCCTGGCACTCCTACACTGTTATAAAAATGCCCAGGGGAAGCCCTCTCTCTCAACACTGAGATGCTTACACAGCCAAAGGGCAGAGACACTGCCCCTCCCGCCCGGAGCTTCCAGGGAGGAGTGGGGGGGGTGGGAATAGCTATCCCCTCCTCCCACTGGATGGGAAGGGGCTACAGGAAAACCCTTCTCTATCCCAGTAATTCTTGAACACGCCCCCTCCCCACCTCCCTACCCCAAAGACCAGGAGCATTAGCAACACCTGGGAACTTCCTAGAAAAACTAATATCCAGGCATCCCCTCAAGGGTGGGCCTAGCAGACAGCTCCGCCAAGTCCTGCAAGCGTCCGGACCGGCTCTGGTTTGAGCGCCTCTGCTCCCCTGGACACAGCAGGCGCCCATCCATCAGCGCTGCCGCGGCCGGCTGAGAGGTATGCAGCAGGGCCTGCTCCTTCCATGAGCTAAATGATGGCCATTAAGGAGGCATCGCCCGCACACCATTAATCCTCCTTTTGCTAAAAGAGGCAGACAAGAACTGGACAGCCTACAAGGGTCACCACGGCCTCACCCTCACTCCTCCTCTACCCACTGTGCCCCCTGAGTCCTTCTCCCGAGGTTCCACAGTCTACTCTTTTGCCAGGGCTGCCATGACACCCCCTAATCTGAGTCTTCTGAACTACATTGTCCTCACTTCCTCCAAGCTCCACAGCACTGCTCCCAGCTGTCCCAGTCTCCCCACTGCTCTTGAGTCATCCTGGGCGCCCCTGCCAAGCCTCCGACCAGCTCTAGAAGAGTCACTGCACGGTGGAGTGGCCCCCCATCACCATCCTGGGGGAGAGTGGTGTGCGGATTCACTAGTGGAATTTCCTCCCGGATGTTGAGGTGAGGCTGGGTGCGAATCCAGCCCCTCTCCCTAGACGCCTCTCTAGTGGTCGCTTTTGTCTTCACTTATACCAAGTGCCCTAGGCAGGGGCTCTCATATCACATGGCGACTGACCAGTCTGGAGCTCACCACTCACTGCTGGACTTGCAGACAGGGCCCCATCAGCCTGCTTTGAAAAGAAAAGAAAAAAACAGAGAGGCCACTTGAGGTCTTCCCCCATTGTGACCTTTCCATTCGCGATGAAGTCAAGAGTTGGAGATCAGGTGAGGGCTGAGGTACAGAGGTGAAGGCGAGGGGCATGCCTTGGCCATATGGGCCTCTTGACAAACATATGGGGTGTGGGAAAAGGGGGTGGGCAGGACTCTGTCCCTGCAACTCTCTCCCTGTCAGCTTGCTCTGAGCTGCCAGAGGCAAGACCCATGAGATGACAGCTCTGGAAGAAGCATCAGTGAGGAGGGGACTACTGCCAGCCCTACATCCCCAGGCCTCTCCAGCATCTGTGGGTCCCCACGTTAGACTTAAGCTTCAGGAAGAGAAAAATAGGAGCACCTAAGTTGCATCTGTCTTGGAAACATAGCTGAAGTCATAGGCCAGCCAGGCCAAGGCCCCACAATACATGCCTGTGTAACTCAACTCACAAAAACAGACAACTTCCGGGCTGAGCCCCAGTGGCGTAGTGGTTGTGCGCGAGACTGCGGCCCACTGGGACGGAGGTTCAAATCCAGCAGTGGGGCTGGGCCTCCTACTCCCACCACCGGTGAGCAGTGATGCCCCCCCCCCCAAAAAAAAATAAAAAGACAACTTCCATGCTGGGTTTGTGTGCTGTGTGACCTGAGACTAGTCACTCTCCTTCTCTGGGCTTTGACTCCTTTTCCATGAATAAGAGTGAAGGTTAGAGGCAGTGGTTTTCATATCCTGCTCCATGAAACCCAGGGTCTCCAGGAAAATCTTTTCCCGAGTCACTCAGTGGATGCAGACCAGGGCCAGAGTCTGGGGTCCTGTTTAAAAGATGGGGCCCACAGTTTCGAAATGTGTGGACGTCTCTCCCAAACGCTCAGACTGCCTAAAGCAAACCAGAAAGCCTGGGGCTCTGGATTCTGGACTCGGGTGAGTCCCCAATGGGGCAAACGCTTGATGCCCTCAGCTGCTAACCAGAACCAGCTTAACCCGGGGGCATCTCCAAAGCCCAAACTGACAACACCAGCCACTGGGAACCCGACTCAACAGAAGATGGGTTTCGAGGGGACTCGGGCAGCCTGGGCTGGGACTGGCATCCTCTCTTGCTTGGGTGACCCCAGAGGAGCCGATTCTCTCCCCGAGCCCCACTTCCACATCACCAGTCCCTTACAGTCAGGGGAGGACAAGGAGAAACTACTTGTGGAGACCAAAAAGCTGGTGCCTAGTACCCGGATAGTTAGGGCCTCACCCCTCTTCTATGGGTTTTCAGAAGGTGTGATTCCCAGGAACCCAAAGAAGTCCCTGGTTGGTACGAACTTGCCACTGCCCCTGCCACGTGCACATCCGTGTCTGAGTGCAGGGTCAAGGTCAACAAACTGCTCCTGAGCACCAACTGTGTGCCAGGCTCCCCGGCAATGGCCAAAGGGAGAGAGAGGGAGAACGCGGGCAGGTGCTGCACACGAGAAACTCATGTCTGGCCAGAGGGATGCCTTTATAATGCATCCTGAAGAAGAGAGGGGAGGGCTCTCATCTCCTGCAGCAAAGAGGGGTCAAGAAAAGCAAGGACATGAGGAAATACCGTCACCTGGAATCTAATGGATTCCTTGAATCCAGAACCCCAGGACGAGAAGAACTAGATGGTGCTCGCTCTGAAAGGGAGAAAAATGTGGCACATACTTAAAGACCATCGCAGCAACACAGGCTGACTCATCTGATGGAGAGGAGTGGACAGTCTGAGACGATGGACCGTTATTACCCTTGAATTCTTGAAGCCCGTGGTTCTCAACCTTCCTCATGCCGCCACCCTGTAATCGAGCTCCTCCTGTGCAGCAGGAAAACCATTAAATTATTTCCGTCGCTACTTCATAACTGTCATCTTGCTACTGTTATGAATCGGGTGGCCTCTGAGAAAGGGTCGTGACCCACAGGTTGAGAACCGCTGCTTTAAGCCGTCCTGGTGGCTCAACTCCCAGCCAAAGACAACAGACGCGTCTACAAGGTGCAGGAGTTTGGGTGTCACAGTGGTTGCTTACTGGGATGCTCACCGCAAAGTCCTCAGTTGGAAACCACCGGCCCCTCAGAAGGAGAAAGTCAGGGCTTTGGAGTCCCGTTAAAATCACAGTCTGGGAAACCCACTGGGGCAGTGCGACAGGGCCGAGTCAAGGACAGTGCGTTCGTTTTTTTAATAAGGTGAAGACTAACGCCAGAGGGTTCTGCACAGCCCACCCTGAGGGGCTGCCGGAGGCAGGACGGGACAGACCAGAAAGACAAATGACAACGGGACATGCAGGGACAAGTGGGAAGAGGGGTGTTGCAGGGTGGGTATGGCGATCCTAGTCTCGAATCAAAATGCACCTGGATGGCCCAATGGAAAACCAATTTGCTCTGTACACCTTCACCCACATCACAATAAACTGTTTAAAAGACGAAGATGATGGGTTAGAGGAGGAGAGGACGGGGGAGGCAGATGGATGGTAGAAAATAGGGAAGTTTAAGAGACGCCTTTGGTTTCAAAGCTTGGCTTCATCATGAAGTTTGTGCCAGGGACTGAACTTCTCCAGGGCCCCGTTTTCTCCTCCACACAAGCAGAAAGACAGAAAGAGGTTCCAAAGGTCAGGTGTGGGCACGCACCCGCCTGGCCCGGCAAAGGCTCCCTGACTGGTGGTGACACTGGGAGTACCAGGCCACCGGCTCTCCCACCTGCAGGCTCCCACCCAGCCTCTTCGGGGTCCCTATCAGGACAGTTCTGAGGACCTAGGACTTTGGGGTTAGCCAGGTGATCCTGCAATACACAAAGAAGCCCCAAACAGCTTAACCTGGCGAAGTCACAGAGGGCCCCGCCACCTAGCTAATGCTGGCCCCGAATCCTCTCCTCCATTATTGCGTCTGAAAATCCGTTAAAATTTCACACAATTTCCTGCACAGCAGTGTGCTTCATAATGCGGGGAGCCCAGCCGGCCCAGTAATTGGGACTGGAGTGGGGCAGAGTCCAAAGCAATTAATCCAGCCTCCTTCCTTGTTTGCGCCAGGATCAGCCTGACGGGGTGGAGAGTAATTGGAAAGGAGCGGCCTCCATCCCCAACTCCAAATTAATATTTTCCTGTCCTGATTTAATTCCGCCCGGGAACAGTGACACAGAGACACGCCGTGTCAAGCACTAAGTAATCCGCCACAAGCCACCTGAGGAGGAGGAAAAGACTTTTCTCTTTCTTTGCGGCTGGTGGGGGGGTGGGAGGGGGGGACTGACGAGGGAGTCGCCTAGCCAGCCAGAACCTGCGGGGCAGAGGGCCTTCCAAGGGCATTGGGAGCCGGCCCTCCTTCCCAGAGCTGCCCCATGCCACAAAGGAGGGCGAGAGACGGGGCTTGGGAAGGCAGTCCACCCCGAGTTCAAGTCCTGGCTTTACCACTTATACGTCCCAAGCAAATCACGTAAGCCTCTAGCTGGACACCAGTTTATCATCTGTAAACCGGGCCGAAGCACATCGGCGTTGGAAAGATTTGTTATCATCCATGGAAGGCTCTGAAAACAAGCAAATGGCTGTCCTTGTGTCCATTCCGACTCAGGGCAGCTGCCCGTGTGATGGAGGAGAGGGGGGTCCCGTGGGGTTTTCAACGTCTGTGATCTTTCAGACACAGACCGCCAGGGCCTTGATTCCAAGGTACCTCAGGGTAGATCGGAACCACCAACCTTTCAGTTAGTACCCAAGCTCTCAACTGTGGCCGCCACCACCTCCCACCACCACCCCAGACTCTAGAGCGCATATTTCTCTCAAACTCACGATCAAAGATTCATTCCAACTTATAGAGACCCTACCGGGGGGAGGTTAACAGCCCCTTGGGTTTCCAAGGCTGTGCATCTTGAGAGAGCAGGAAGCCTCATCTTTCTCTCAGCATGTGCTGGTGAACTTGAACCACTGGCCTGGAGGTCAGCAGCCCCACTTGCCACCCGCTGCACCGCCAGGATCACACGTGTGGTGCCTCCACACCAACTCACTGTCACCCCGCCCATCCTGCCTCAGGGTGACTCAGAGGACAGGGTAGACTGGAAGGGTGTATGGGTGTAAAGAGCCTCTTCTTTCTCCCTTGGAGACGCTGGTGGTCTTGAACGGCTGACCTAGTGGTTAGCAGCACAACACAGAACCAGTATGCAAACCTCTTGCCATCAAGCCAAGTTTGACTCGTGGGGACCTTGGATTCCAAAGCGCCCTGCCTCCTTAAGCGTGTGATCTTTCCAGAAGTATCCCTCCACGCTCTTCTTCTGCCGGCTGGGCTCAGCCTGTCGTCACCTGTAGGCTAGACGTCAGGCAGAGGCCATTGTGGTGGTGGCTGGACGTCTGGGTTTCACCGGCACATGCGGTACCAACGACACAACGGGAATAAGGCATGGGGCCCTGTGTGAAAGCAGCATGCCTTCTGGTTGCATGGTTGGTACACAGTAGGTGTTCAGTGCATGTTAGCTGCCAATGGCATCTCTGGGGAGATGCTCACCGTAACCTTTCCTTGATTATTTCCCACTATGAAATCACCACCTGCTCATTCGGTTGGTGGTGCACTTGCCGAGGAGTCAGGCTTTCTTCTCTTCGGCTTCTCCCAGTCACCCTCCAGCCCCTGGCTCCAGCTCAGCTGGAAAGGTGGGAGTCCGGTGCGGGGCTTAGGACTCCTGGGGAGGTGTGGATTTCGGCTGGAGTACTCCCTTCCCTGGAACCCACCCTTGGGGAAGAGAGGTCTCCACCTGAGGTCACGTCAACCCTCGAGCGCAGGCATGTCTGGGCCTCTGGAGGGCTGGAGCAGGACAGAGCTCAACTGCCCACAGTGGGGTCCTCCCCGGCCTCACTGCCCTTCCCTCCCTGGAGCTTCTTTCACCTTTCAAATAAGCCCCGTGCCCTGGGGACCTGTCTAAGGTCAACTTTGATGGGCCCGCCAGAGCCCTGGCTAACAGAACCAAGGGGACAGGGGGTGCCCGACTTGCCACTGGGATGCTCTGCCATCTGAGGTGTTTCAAGGCATTGTCAGGACTGTCTGGTAGGATGGCAGAGGGCAGACTTACTCAGACACACAGAGAACCCTGGCAGATCACAAGCGAGGCACCAGGGCCAAGAGCCAGGGGCGTCGGATCAGCGCCAACAGCCATGGGTTCCTTGGTTGGGTTTATTTGGGTGGAGTATGGGGTTTGGGGTTTTCCCCCTGGTGACGGGAAGGAAATCAACTCCAGGATAGAAGAAGAGGAAGATATCTCAGTGGGCTTTGGACTCTGCCAAATAAAGCACCGACGCGAGGGCAGGGAGAGACCAGGAACATCACCTCAGGAAACACTGCAAATGTCAAATTGGTGCGGGGAGGAGGGAGAGGGATAGGAACAAACCCAACGTTCAATCAAATCAGTCTGAGAGTGAGTAATAGCTCAACACCGCCTGCTTGTAGCACTCGAGTCTGCAGTCGATACTGGCCGTGTTAAGTGAGCGTAGCTTGGGGCCACATCTGAACTCGGGGGCTGGAACACCCTCAACTCCACCAGACGAGCCAGCCCACCGGGAGCCCTCCTGCCTCCACCTTCACATGGACCACGCACAGGGGTCAACGCATGCACCGGGGAAGGGGACCAGACCCTGCCACGCCCATGCAATGGGGGCAGAGGGGCTGGGGGACGCTGGGCCAGTCACACCCCCTCCCTGAGTCCCAAAGTATCCAGGTGGGGGCCAAGTTGAGGGCGTTGTTGGGCATGGAGCAGCTCGGAGGCCTAGTGGGGATTGCGTGTCAGATCCCAGTGCAGAGCCGATCTCACAGGACTGGCCCACAGTGACCCTGTAAGACAGAAAAGCACTGCCCCAGGAGGGTCTGAGACTAACCCATTCTAGGAGGTGAGAACCCCAGCTCGAGCCTGCAGAGCAGCCAGGGGCTTGTATCACTGATCTTACTCATCCAGGCCAGCGGCTAGTTCCAACAGGACTCCTTAGACTCTTATTTATGGTATTGTAGTTTGGGGTGAAAATACATACACCAAAGTCACTTCCTCCACTCAACAATTTCCACCTCCTGTTCCGTGACGTTGGCCATATTCTTCAGTGCGTATCAACCCTCTCAGGATTTCTGTTCTCCTTCTTCCCTTCCCGTTAAGTCAGTCTCAGGCCCCTCACCACTAGTCTTGGACTTGATCCAAAGGTCCGTGCTTGACTTGGGACGAGAAGAGCCTCATTTATTCTTCTTCTACCCTGCCCACGTGCCCGTCCCTGACCTCCAGGGCTGTAGTGGACATTAGCATAATTCTCCCACAGCCCCGGTTACACGGATTAGTTCCTGGGTAGGCAAGAGCCCTAAGTTAAACCAATGAAATTCAGTATTGAGAATTTTGGTGTAAAGAATTGCAGTCCCATAAACTCACCAGGGCATTTCTACCTTGTCCTCTCAAGCTGCTGGGCATGAGAATCACAAGTAACTGGGAAGAACAAGCTGCCTTCCCACCAGGTCATTGACTGATTAGAATGTGGCTCTCTCCCTCCTGACAGCCCCAGGAGAGAACGTGACCAGGAAAGAAGCCAGGGCAGACAGAGTTGAGAGGTGAAGGCTGACCTCAGATGATATTCTTCGAACTTCTAGATGACAATACCCCTCAAGATTACCTTCCCCTCCTCAGTAATAAGGCAATAGCTTCTTCATTTTGGCTTAAGTCAGTTCGAGTTTGCATTTATATCACTATTCCCCTCCCAAAACAAACTCTAGTGGTCTGCTCAGGTAAGCTTGGGACTGCGAGGTCAATGGTTCAAATCCACCAGCTGCTCCAACAGAGAACGATGAGGCTCCCATAAAGATTTGCAGTCGTGGAACCCTACAGAGAGTCACTGTGAGTTGGAATCAACTTGATCCCAGTGGGTTTGTAATTTTCCTCCCGACGGAAAAGAATTAGGACTGATGGAGGCAACCACATCTTGGGGGACTTGGGCCAGTGTCCGAACCCTGCCCTGGCTAAACCCTGAGGCGGAATCCCAGAGAGCATTGAGTCCAAGCCCACCTCGGACAGGGAAGAAAACCGAGCCCAGATAAAAGACGTCACGTAACCAAGGGCCCAGAGCCCGTTAGCATTAGGACCGAGATCCAAACCACGAGACTCTCACTCCTGGGTTCCTTCTCGGTCGCCTGGCGACTCGTTTTGTCCAGTTCTGGAAAGCTTTGCACGCAGAGTGCATACATGAAAGTACTTGTGTCTGTGTGCCCCCCGGTAGACAATGAAGTCCCTGTGGCGGTCATGTACTTGATGTCAATTTCATGATTGGAAGTCTAGGGGTGGAGTCTAGCCTCTCAATCTGGAGATAGCCAATGAGACCTCTGTGGGCATGGCTTTCTCTGAGAATTCTGGGAGTCTCGTAATATTTCCTTCATGAAGATGAGAGACCATCTCCCTAGCTGTGGGGAGACGCTCGACTGACAAGACAAAATGGCAGTGTCCGGAGAATGGAGGAGCCAGAGAAGAGGCCACATGAGCTTGCTCTGATGGAGCCGAACCTCTGGGGCCGGAGAAGCCATGTGGAGAGTGTTGCCAGTGCTGAGATGCTCAGGAGGCCCTGGGGAGGCCCCTGCAAGCACTGAGAGGTGTCTACTGCTACCAGACACACAAGACTCTGCACCCACTCGCCTGTGATTGTCCTGGTGTCATCACACATGCTTCGCAAGTTGCAAGGAGGCTTTATAGACTGGTATCGGGCATAGGGGCTAATATCGGACTTAGGACTTTGAACTGGACTGGGTTGGGATGCTTTCTCAATGTTCCATTTCCTCTTGTATATAAACCTTTCCCTTCTATCCATATGCGTGTCTATGAATTTGTTTCTCTAGTCTACCCGGACTCACACAGTCCCTGAGGGCTAGGCACTGCCATTGGTGGCAACCCTATTGGCGCCGTAGAACTACCCTGGTCAATTTCCAAGACTCTAACTCTTTATAGGAGAAAGGCTGCTATGGAGTAGCTGGTGGTTTCAAACTGTGAACCTTGCAGTCCAACTCATATTCACTACACTGACAGAGCTCCTAGGGCAGGGTACAATGTGTTGCAGTACGTGCACCCCTGCTTCACTGGCAGGGGGCAGGGGTGTCACTCTGGGTGGTGACATCCAGTGCAGCGACTCATGAGTGTCACTTCTCCCCAAGAAACCCTTGCCATGGCACGTCATACAGACCCTAAATCAAGTTTGTGATTAACCTTGCTCACAGAATAACATGTGATAAACATAGTTACTCCCATGCAAAATTTCTTAAAAGCATGTCAATGCTAACAACTAGATGGTTTTGTAAAATCTTTCCACATTGAATTACATTAATTACAACATAATTAGTCACAGCAGATCTTTTTTTTTTTTTTACTTTCTCCTTTTCTCTTTAATTATTACTTCATTCTCAAAAAAGCTATTGATCTAGGCTCACAAATACTAATCGCCACAATACTGTAGCTAAAATACCACTCGGTAAACTACACCAGCATCCACGGCAATGAAAATAGTAGGTGCCTGTATCACGTGCCGCTGAGACCACGTGACCCCAAGTACCCTGGTAACTGGGCACTAACGACAGCTCAGACCAGAGCACTTCCAGAATTACTGAAAAGCAAATTGACAGGGAGTTCGACCTTATTATTGATACATGGAAGCTGAACTTACCAAACATGTTTTTGTCATTATAACTAGCTACGGGGATATTTTATTTAAGAAATAATGAATTTCTGCTGAAAGACTGTATAGACCATTCTTTCAGTGTCACCCCCACCCGGACAGTGTCCCCCAGGGTGGTCTCCACCCCCTGCACCCCCCAGCCCCCCTGGAGGCTGCCAACAGTGGCTTGTTGTGGCCCTTCTCTCAGGCTAAGGGGTGGAAGCGAAGTAACAAGCAAACCTTCGGACCAGCATGTGTCCGTCCAGCATGTGTGCCTTTCCCCCTCCACAAGCTGCTTGGCTCCTGAGGCCCGGAAGGCAGACATGGGGTAACCGCCGCATGTCATGTGAGCAAGACATCTGCTTGCCACTGAATGAAGAGTGTCTAAATTGTTGAATGGAAAACTGAGAAGAACGAGACATGTGCTTTCATTTATAAGCCACTGAGACGCAGGGCCGTTTCTTAGGGCAGCACAGACAGGCAGGCTAGTACACAGGGCGGCGGCTCCCACAGCCCGATGGATAAGGGGCTTAGCTCAGTGGATGCGGTGCTTTACCATAGACCAGCGGTTCTCAACCTGTGGGTCTTGACCCCTTTGGGGGTTGAATGACCCTTTCACAGGGGTTGCCCGATTCATCACAGTACAAAGTGACAGTGATGAAGTAGCCACGAAAATAATTTTATGGTTGGGGGTCACCACAATGTGAGGAACTGTAATAAAGGGGTCGTGGCAGTAGGAAGGTTGAGAACCACTGCCCTAGACCCTGCCCAAGAGTCACGTGGGAGGCCCTGAGGAGAGAAACCTGCTGCCCTGCAAACAGCTAACGTGTATTGAGCTTGACCTTGCAGTCCTTTTGTATAAAATGTTGCTACCCAGGCCGGAGCCCAGGGCTCCTTTCACTAGTCTGCAGGCATCGCCATCAAGTCTGTGTGTTTCGTAGCTCGTTCAGTCTCCACGGGAACCCAAAGTCAGGAGGTAGGTACCTTACTAGCCCCACTGCACACATGAGGAACCAGAGTAGCGGAGAGGATGGGGACTTGCCACGATCACATGGCAGTAAACGTGAGGGAGCTGTGAGTTAGTTCCGTGAGGGAACGGAAACCCAGGCACTCTGTCTGACTCTAGACGTCCGTCACTTCAACTCTCTGAGCCTAAGAACCAAAAAGAGAGACCCAGGCGGGTGATTGACAATGTTTTTCTTCTTTGTGTGTTTTGTTTCGAGGGGGGGAGTGTTTGTTTGGTTTTGTGGAGGGGGTCACCCCTTTCGTTGTATCTTTGTTTTGTTTGGTTGTTCTTGATGGGTCTTGTTTTTATATTTTGTCATAATATCACCGCCAAAGTCAACTGGAGTTGTTCATATCCCATGGGCAACCAGATGGATTCTGGGCTCCCACTTCATTCTAGCCCCGACCCTAGAAGAGCTAGTTCCTCTAAGTTGGCCCTGTTCGATACTCGCCTTCATGAAACGATCACTGAAAATCAGGACGCGACGGCAAAGTGCGGTGAAGAAAGCAGATGGTGCCCGGCCATCGATCGCAATTGTGGCTGAGGACGTAAATGCTTGTGTTTGAACAAGCAACCAGTTAAGTGAGTCATCCTCTAAATCCACATTGAAGAAGCACACCAGCCTGTGTGAGCCAAGGATGACAGTAACAAAAAACAACTAAGAGGAAGGGAAAAGTATCAGAGCTTACATTAGGAGAAGGCCATGGAGGACAGCGGGAGCCCAAAATCTTCTGCAGAGTACCTCGTTGGATGAGGCTTCTGGCAGAGCCCCTCTGCCCACAGCGGAAACTCTGGTAAACTTGCTTATAGTGGCTCAACCTGTAGCATAATATGATACAGGGGCCAGACAATCTCCCTCTTGACCCAACCTAAATTTTCTCTAGGCTTAAATATTTCTCGTGTGTTTCATGAGAGGAATTTCTTCTCTGGCATCTTTTAATCTTGCTGGTGGTCTTTTCTTTCTTATATTTTATTTTCATCTTTATATTATTATCACTACCTTCTTCTTTCGGTTTCGGTCTGTGTTGTTATATTGATGTTTGGTTCCCCACTTATGAAACACATAAGGCGAGGCGGAATAGAGACAGTCACTGATGCAATGGTTATGGGAGGGGCGCTGATGGGGGAAGGGGAGGGAGACTGGGGAGCAAACAGTAGATGCAGGGGGGAGGAGCGCTACAACTGATTGTTTTTTGTTTTTGTTTGTTTTTGTTTTTGGGGCATCACTGCTCTCCGGTGGTGGGAGGAGGAGGCCCAGCCCCACTGCTGGACTTGAACCTCCATCCCAGTGGGCCGCAGTCCCGCGCACAACCACTACGCCACCGGGGCTCAGCCCGCGCTACAACTGATTGTGATGGCGTACATACAACTCTTTTTAAAAGTGGCGGGGGCGGGGGGGGGGAATCAAGGAGCTATAATGTAAGCAAAAGCATTTCGAAGTTCAAGTTCAGTCTGGACAACAAGCCTATCACGAGCGGAGAGAGATATGCGTCGCCTGGATTGCTGTTCGGTACCAGGGAGCAGGCCCCGACCCATGGCAAACTTAGAGAGGGAGGCAGGACTCAGTAGTCGTGACAAGCTCTGACAACAGCCATGCCCGGACCTGGGGAGGCTCACCTGTGCGCCACCACCGTGCTCGGGGAGACACAGTAACCGCCCAAGGTTAAGGTCAGGTAGCAAACCAGAAGCAGACCTTCGCCTCTGCTTCCCCTGAATCAGCACACCACCTCTCTCCAAGGACACGCGGGTAGAGGAGCAGGAAAAGCGAACGGTGGGGGGTGAGAAAGCAGTCCCAGGGCCTGAGAAAGACCAAGGAGGGCCGGCTGAGGGGGGATTGCGATTCCACGTGGCGAGGAGGGCACAGGGCTGCCCTCCGAGTCTGGGTGACCCCCTGAGGCCTTTCCTGGAAGGAGCAGGTGGTGGGGAAGGGGTTCGATGCACAGAGCAGGGAGGCCAGAGGAGAGAGAAATATAAATAAATATAAAAACAGAAAGGAGGGGGCGGGGGACAGCCTGCCACAGCCCCGGAGAGCCCAAAGAGCCCAGCGTCGCTGCAGGAGCCGCCCCAGCCCGCTTCGATTTTGATGTACAGTTTGAAACAAATCAATAGCGGTATAATAATACTCAGCACGCTGTGTAATTTTTATATCATTAGTTTTCATTTTCTGCTCCCCATGCATCAAAAAACTTACAACGGGCTCGTAAAGTTTATTTAGTATTCCATGAATTCCTAATCAGTTTCATTTCATAATGATTCAGGAGTCGCCCGCTGCCTAGGCCCCCGTGTCAAAAAATCGATAAAACCAACACAGTTTTCCTGATGGCGGCTGCAAAAGGATCTATTGTAGGGGAATTATGATTTATGCCCCGGCCTGAGCCGTGAGCAGCAGCCTCCGCCCGGCGGCTCGGGCCGAGGTCTTCGCCAATAATGATTTATGCACCTGCTGAGGGCCCCACCCTGTCTCCCTCCCTGCCCCCGACGGCCCCTGACACCGGGGGGAGGGGGCAGGGCCCAGCCAGGAGGGAGGAGGAAGGAGGCGCTAGCGGGAGACCTCCAGATGCGATGCGCGGCCCAGCATCTGTCTCCGAGTCCCACCCCCGCCCCCACTCATGAAGACCTGGCAGGAGAGCCCAGGTGTCCGCCAAGAAGCCATGGGGACAGGTGTGTAGGGGTGACCCACGTGACCCGCCTCCAGCTCCGCCTCCCTTCCCAGCCTCCTGTCCACTCCCCCTGCTCAGGCTGTAGAGAAGGGAAAGGCATCTCCACAGTCCCAGGCGGATTCCATGGGATAACCACAGCAGGCCCACCAGAATGCTGACCCCCAGGAGGGAACGAGGAGACCAGGCAGAGGACCCAAAGCCCCCTCGACTCCCTGGGGTGGGTCCACTTGGTTTCTACCATCCTGCCTGCCACCTCCATCCCTTCCTCACTTGGCGAGATTAATAGGTATCTACAAGATATGCCTTCCGCCCAACACTGGGTTTCATGAGCAGCAACTCACCCAGCCAGGAGACAGAGATCTCAGGTTGATCTTATGTTGCAAGGGACCCCCTGAGAGGACAGGCAGCCGCCAGAATGGGAGCCACACTTGGACGTCCCCACCCACCACCTGCCAATGGAGCCTCTTGGCCTCTGTCTGGTATTTCTAGGGAAGAGGGGAGGGCCTTCAGGTAGGCTGAGGGGCAGGGGGCAGAGCCTCAGCTGAGGGGTCCTCGCGGGGACTCTGTCCTGTCAAAGTTGGAACGACCGCTTAGACCCAATGGCTGGGTCCCATCCGCACACCTCCATCAGCTTTCTCATTCATCACTTGGCGTGAGCATGCAGGAAACGCCCACTGCTCCTCTGCGCCTCAGAGGGAAATGCAGGTTTGCCCACGGCGGCAGACAGTGGCAAGGCCAGGATGCAGCCCAGGTCTCGCGGGTCTGAGGACACCAGGGTGCCTGCTGATCTGCCCACAGCACCCCCACCCCCGACCTTCTGACCTGAGCTCCCTTCCTCAGGCCTCACTTGAAGGGCAGGGGGAGCCGAGGAGGGCAGGCAGCCGCACCCCTCCATCTCCACCTGTGACCACCGGCACACAGCAGTCTGGAAAGAGTCCACACTTTGAGACCATGTCTGGATTCGAATCTTGTTTCCACCGCTCACTGGCTAAGTGACCTTGGGCCATCTAATTAACCCTTCAGAGTTTGGCTCACCTCGTGTGTAAAATTGGAGGCGGCATTTCTGACCACACAGACCAGGGCTGAGTCAGAGGGTGGCCTCTATAAAACACCTACCTAAGAGGGAACCAATCTCAATGATCTATATATGACACCCCCCCCAGGGGACGAACAACAGAAAAGTGGGTGAAGGGAGACTTCAGTGTAAGACATGGAAAAAAATTATCAATTATCAAAGGTTCATGAGGGAGGGAGGAAGGGGGGAAAAATGAAGAGCTGAAACCAAGGGCTCAAGTAGAAAGACAATGTTTTGAAAATGATGATGGCAACACATGGACAAATGTGCTTGACACAATGGATGGATGGGTGGGTGGGTGGATTGTGATAAGAGCTGTACAAGCCCCTAGTAAAAGGATTTTAAAAATAAAAATTTTAAAATAAATAAAACACCCACCTGCAAGAGACCACCCTCCCCCACCCCCTGTCCAATCCCACATTACCTCTCAGCCTCCTGGCTCCCCAGAAAGTCATCTTGTGATGTTAGAGCACGAATGGTCCGGCGACTTCCCACACCCCCAAGATAATCAGGAAACCTCAAATCAACCAGGACGTGGCATTGGGGGGCTTGCAGCGGTGCCTCTCTTTATGGGGGTGGCTGGAGATGCTGCCTCGGGCCTCATCTTCATGAGCTGACGGCCCTGCCGGGGCCTCAAGTGACTGATCTGTAAGATGAAGGGTGGTTCCTGGTGGAGCTGAAGTCTGGCATTCCATGCATACAATAGCTTCTCCTATCTCAGGAGCCGTGGTGGGTGGGGGTGGGAGGGATGTGATGAGCAGCTCCAGAGGAGGCAAGAGCTGGGTGGGGAAAGAAAGGGCACCAGCTTGGAGAAGCTCTGCCCTCCTCCTCCTGCCGGTGCAACACAGTCCACCCCCCACCTTGTAAATCACCCACAAGGGAGCACGTTCTCTCCCCACAAACAGAGCGGCTCGAGGGCCCAGCCACCACTCTTGTGAACTTCATTCCTCCTGTCAGCTCTGCCACTCTAGCCCTGCCCGGTCTCCTCTCCAGCACATGGCCCATGCTTCTTGCCTCTTCTCCTCCTCCCCTCCACCACCCCCATCATCCACCTCGGAAATAACCAGTTCACTTCAGAAGGCCAGAGGGACCCTAACACCCCGACCCTGGGTGACGGTGCTGAGAGCCCTGGGATTGCAAGCAGTCCGCTTTCTGTCTGTTCTTCCCCCCTTTCCGCTGCCAGGTGCCCCTCTGTCCCCTTCACCATTATATCACCTCAGGCTGAGTGACCGATGAGGGCTGCTCAAGGCCCAGGACTGGATAGCCACCAGCCAGCACCATCGGGTGGACATTGGCCAGGCCCAGCAGCTGAGCAGTGAAGACACAGGAAGCAGACCACCTTGGCCCCTTCCTCACCAGTTGCAGGTGCCACCGATGCCAGCCCACGAAGGTCCCATGTGTGACAGAGGAGAGCTGTGCGTCACACGGTGCTCAGAAGCTGGTTTTTAGAAGTAGATTATGAGACCGCTACTTCAAAGTGCCCTGGGTGGACTTGAACTTCCAACCTTTTGGCTGACTGCTGAGCTCGTTAGCTGCACCACCAGGGATTCCAGCTCTTTGTTGCTGCTGCTGCTCACCGCCACGGACTCTAAAAGCCCCTCGATGGATAGGGTCCCGGGAGGGCAGCTGTTCCTTCCAGCGACAGCGAGTGGCAAAGGAAACAGGGCCTAAAATGAGAGGTGTCTGAGTCCCATGGAGGTCGGGGGGCCGCTCCAGTGGGAGAGAGTGGGGTCCCGGGTCAGAGGGACTTTCCTTTAAAGGTGGATTGGGTGGGACTGTGGGTCAAACGTTTCTCTGCTACCAGCAAGGTGAGCACTTCAAATCCACCAGCTTCTCCAAGTCAACAGGAGTTGAGCGAACAGAGTAATAAGGAGGCGGGGCTATCAATTAGAATGGCCTCACTCTGTGTGCTTGTGTGACCTTCAGCAAGTTACTAAACATCTCAGCGTGGCCCTATCCTCATCTGCACAGTGGGAGTGACCATGATGCCGCTGGCACTGAGCAGTGGTGCAGGGGACAGGGGGCAGTGCCTCATGGAGGACACAGGGCTGGGACCCAGCAAGCATTCCTTAGAAATGTGGTGGCATGGGTGCCTTGCTGACACCTGGAGCACAGGGTGAAGGCAAAAACCATGAGGGGACCCCAGCTGGATCGGGCGAGGGGTGGGCTCTGTCTGCTCATAACACCTCGGATACATCACTGGCCATTGCTTGGACCTCTGTTCCCAGAGAGGTCAGAGGCTTCATCTGGTAAGTAAAGCAAGCCCTGGGCTCACGGTGTTGCTCCTTGAGCTGCTGACCACAAGGTCAAATGGCTCGAACCCTCCAGCTGTTCCGAAGGAGGAAGATGAGGTTTTCTGTTGACCTAAAGCTTTACAGCCATGGAACCCGCCCCCCCCTCAGGAGCAGTTCAACTCTGGCCTGGGGGGTCACCAGGAGCTTAGTTGGCTGTGATTTGAGGCCCTGAGAGGAGTGGTGGAATTTCCTCATAGAAAGGAAGAACTGAAACCGGAGTTGGAGGTCCCACCCAGGAAGGCCCCTGGAATCAGCTCACAGACTACCCAGATCATACAAAACTGTAATTGCTACCTCCCGGGACATTTCAAGGCCCCTGGTAGTGGAAAGGGCTCGTATATGACTACTGACCTAGAGATTGGTAGGTCAGACCCCGCTTCCCCCAACTGGCATGGCTATAGAAAGGCCCGACAATCCCTTCTCTAAATAAACATGAGCCCATTGCTGTTGACCCCATGCTAACTCGAGGTGACCCTATGGGACACAGAACGGTCCCGCGGGTGTCCAGGCCGGTGGATTCGAGCAGCAGGCCTTACGGCTAGCAGCCAAGTGCTTACCCGGGTGCCACCAGGCTCCTTTTCCATAGACACGACAGTCCCGGAAACCCCTGTGGAGCAGCTGGACTCCGTAACACGGGGGCCTCATCCCGAGTCAGACTGGATCGGGGTTCTGGTTAGGACCACCTCTCTGGCCATGCGCTTGACTAAACGCCCCAGGGCGCTGATCTCATTTAGGGCTCACCATGGCTTCAAGTCGGTCCATTCTGACTCGGAGACCCTTTAGGACAGAGCAGAACTTCTGCTTCCAACACCGTCATCTTCACAGAGGCAGGCGGCCACATCTTGATCCTGAAGCGCAGCTGGTAAGTTCAAACAGCTAACAGGGCTCCGTTCAATGCTCCATCACCTGCGCAAATGGTTTCCTTCTCACCCCCAGTTTACAGATCATCCTGCTAAGCCCAGCCAGATGGCTTTCAGGAAGACTACTGACCGCATACCCAAACTCAGCCGCCACTGAAAGTGCCTCCCCCTCCCCCAACACACACACACACACACACACACACACACACACACACACACACACACACACACACACACACAGTGACTATCCCTCCCGGCAGAGCCTTCTTAGGGCCTGGCTCCTTATTGTTTTGTTTCGGGATAAATCTCCTGCCATCAAAGTTGTTGCAACCAAAGTTCCGGTATTACCAAAACACTGCCCAAAGCAGCCCAGGAGGCACGCACCTGGCTCCAATAAGCTGCCTCTGAAGTACTGGGTGATCTTCATGTGCTTGCTTCACTGGTGAGGGGACAGATTGGTCTGAGTGAGCCCTGCCATGCCACATCCCAGGCTCTCTCCAGGGGAGAGGCTCATGCACTGATTCACTCTGAGAGGGACTTTGGGAGTGGGGTGGGGTGGGGTGGGGGAGAGACTCCCGCTTAGGCACATGATACTGTGCCTGCCCTCAACACACACTCAGGGAACAGGCACCCGGTCAGGTGCACGCGCACACACACACCCCAGCACACACTGACCGTGGGGCAGCAGGCTCATCCCAGATTGTACAATGTTGTCAACAGGGAACTTGGAAACATGCCTGTGCCCACAGGGAAGCCTGGGGGTTCCTCTGAGGATTCTGATGGTGGCCTAGACATTGAGTTGCTAATTGCAAGGTCAGTTTACAAACCCACTGCTCTGAGAGGGGCAGATGAGGCTTTCTGCTCTCATACAGATTAAGTGTTGGGTACATAACAAAAACAAACAAAAACATATTGTTGAGAATGTGGGGGCATGGAGCAGAGACCCAAAGCCCATCTGTAGACAGAAGGGTCCCACACAGAAGGGCCAGAGGGAAGGGACGAGTCAACCAGGGTGCAGTTAAAGCATTGATGAAACACACAATCTCCTTCTGGTTCCTTGAGGCCTCCTTACCAGCACCCCACGATCATGACCCCAGTGCTGCTTCTCAATTCAGACTAGACCGTAGCATGTACACAGGTATAGATAAGAGATGGAGGCTCACAACACTTAGAATCCAGGAACAGGAGTGGGAATAGCACTACCAGAAGGGGAGGAAGAAGGGGAGGAGAAGAGATAATTATCTACCTATAACCCCTCCCCTGGGAGATGGACAACAGAAAAGTGGGTGAAGGGAGAAACCAGACAGTGTAAGACATGAAAAAGTAATAATAATTTATAAATTGTCAAGGGTTCATAAGGAAGGGAGGGTGGGGGAAGAAATGAACTGATACCAAGGGCTCAAGTAGAAAGAAAATGTTTTGAGAATGATGATGGCAACAAATGTACAAATGTACTGAACACAATGGGTGGATGGATTGTGACAAAAGTTGTACGAGCCCCCAATAAAATGATTTTTAAAAAATTATAATCAAGGCCCACTAACTTGAAGTAGGGCTTGGATGGACACTCAATGAAGTCTCTTGACCTGATAAAATGCTCTTTATAATTTATCAAGGGAGTATTGGAGGGGAGGAGCTGATACCAAGGTCTCAATAGAAAGTAAATGTCTAGAAATCAATGAAGGGACTGAGCCCCGGTGGCGTAGTGGTTGTGCGTGGGACTGCGGCCCACTAGGATGGAGGTTCAATTCCAGCTCCACAAAGCAAAGGCTGAGCCTCCTACTCCCACCACCTGAGGGCAGTGATACCAAAAAAAAAAAAAGAAAAGTTACTATTGGGCTGAGCCCTGGTGGCATAGTGGTTGGGGACTGCGATCACTGGGATGGAGGTTCAATTCCAGCTCCACAGGAGCAAAGGCTGAGCCTCCTGCTCCCACCACCAGAGGGCAGTGATGCCTAAAAAAAAAACAAAAAAAACTTTGGGGCTGAGCCCCGGTGGCGTAGTGGTTGTGCGCGGGACTGCGGCCCACTGGGACGGAGGTTCGATTCCAGCAGTGGGGCTGGGCCTCCTACTCCCACCACCAGAGGGCAGTGATGCCCCCCCCCCAAAAAAAAAAACAAAACCAATGAAGGCAACAGATGTACAAGTACACCTGCTTCAGCCGATGTAGAGATTGTAACAAGAGTTGTAAGAGTCGCCAATAAAATGATCTTCCATTTTTTTTTAAATGTAGTCTTGGGGCTGAGCCCCGGTGGCGTAGTGGTTGAGTGCAAGACTGCGGCCCACTGGGTTGGTGGTTCAAATCCAGAAGCAGCTCTCCAGGAGCAAGGCTGGGCCTCC
>PVJH01011420.1:0-68897 GCA_004026705.1 Nesogale talazaci
TGGTTACTTGGGTCACTCTTGTGTTTTTAGAGTCTGCCGTTATTGCTCATTTGTCATTTTTTGTTTCCTGACTTACCTATGAATACATATTCACTGCGGTTCTGTGGAAATTTCCATCCTCCTCTTATTGATTCATAGAGGCTGTTTGTATATTCAGGCTCAAAACCCAAGAGAAGTGAAATCTGTTCCTTCCATCAAGTGGAGCCTGACTCCCGGGTTCCTGGCTTCCTTCTTTCCTAATGCAGATCACACACAGCTTTCTTCCACAGCATGCTGTTGGGTTCAAACTGTGACCCTCTGAGTAGAAGCCGAGTGCTTCACCATTGTGTAGCCAGGCCTCCTTCCGATTCAGCACACCAGTTCGGTATGGGAAGCAACCATGGTGGTGCCTCTGATTCAAAGTCTGGCTATAAGCCGAAAGGTAGGCAGTTCGAACCCACCAGGCTCTCCTGTGCCCTAGGAGACAGCCACAAGTCAGAATCAACCGATACACAGCAGCAACACCCAAACAAACAGCCCCCCGATAATGTGCACTGCCGAGCAGTTGCTGCCTCGGTCGGTTCAGGAGTGTTTATATGGTTTTATGTCCATTGGGCCTCCCTTCTTTGCTGTCCCCTTTTTAGAGAGCTCATTAATTAGAACGTGGGCATTCACAAGTGTGTATCTGACAACAAAAGAAAAATCCAATTGTTCTGGTCAAATTGTACAAGCTTATTTATCTTTGGCTTTGCCTTTAAATTTTGCTAAGAAAGCTTTAGAAATGTTTTATAATGAAAAAATCATTAGTTTTCAATACTCTAGGACCTCATAGCATGGGAAGGTTTTAATCATTCTAAATAAAAACAAATGTGTGTATTTAAAAGGCATTTTTTTCATGTACGATGACGAGGTCCTCTCTGGTGTGTGTGTGTGTGTGTGTGTGTGTGTGTGTATGTATATTTAAGTGGGGGTAAAAAACCCAAACTTGGGAGACAAACCAAACCATCACTGTCAGCGAGGCCATTCCAACTCACAGCAGCCCAGAAGGCCAGCATAGAACTGCCCCTGGGGCCTTTTGAGACTATCGTTCTCTGGGGCTAGAAAGACCAGACTTTCTCCTTTGGTGGGGCTGGTGGTTTTGAACTGGTGACCTTGCAGTTCACAGCCCAGCTCTTAGAGCTCAAGAGTAGTGTGTCTTATAAGCAGCTTGCTGTGTCAGACCCATCTGTGTCTGTGTGTGCATGTACACATATCCACGTGCAAATATGTACACACGCGAAGCTTCCAAAAGTTCGTAGGAAAATGCCATGCAGTTCCTGCACAGACCCATGCACGCAGATGCACATGCTGATACTGGCACATGAACCTGTCTTCTTATGATGGAGAGCATGGAAGGATAAAGGGAAGAGCGTGTGGGTGTGGCACGGTGCCAAGCATGGCAACAGGACATTGAAGATGTTCCCATCATCATCATTACTTGACACCCTTGCATCCACCCCAGCGCCTGAGCATCCCACAGCTGTCAGGGGACAACAAGATCCGAGGTCCTCAATGGCCAACAAGTCGGTCCCCAGGCCTTTCTCCTGATGGGCATGGAGTGCGTGGAGCTTGGTACAGCCCTCGGTTGGCATGTTGGCATCTTTTCAGCAGTCTTCCACAGTCAAGGGTTTTTGTCACTGTTTTAGCATTAAGCGGGCATTTTTAGACGGATGGTTGTGGTAAGCAGTAATTAAACTCTTCTGTAAGCAACAACCAGCTGAGTTGGATTGGACACGTCATCCGAAGACACAAGGGGCCTTAGACTTCTGGACACACCCACGAGCGTGGCAGACACCTGTGTGCGCATGGGAGTGGTTCCATGTGGTTGCTCCACATGACCCCAGTGCACGCCTCCAAAAGGAACTGTGAAGAGAAGGGCCTCCCTAGAAGCCAGGCTCCCGGGCCAGGATACACTGGGGCCTTGAAAAGCTTCGTGCCCCAACCCGCCCCCAGCCCCGCTTCCTCCCCTCTGGGCCCCTCTCCAGGGTCACTGTGTTTGTTTTGCAGGTACAGCAGGTTCAGACTGTGCAGCAGGTACAGCACGTCTACCCCGCTCAGGTGCAGTATGTGGAAGGAAGTGATACCGTCTACACCAACGGAGCCATGTAAGTCTCCTGCAGGGCTCCCTGCCCTTCTCTCACGGCCCCTCCCACCTGCCTGCGCTGTGCAGCCCTGTACCTGGGCCACCTGGTGGGGTGGGTGCTGCTGTGTCCAGTTGATTCTGAATGTGTGTCCCCATCCCCTTCCACTGCTATGTCCCTGTAGCACTGGCCCCAGGTGGAGGGAGGAAAGGCTCCTCCCGCCCTCTCTGCTTGGTTTTCATGTGGTCACGTGGTCGGCCACGGTCAGAAAGGTACAAAACCCCAGCCCCCCCTCGGGAGAGAGACGGAGCTTTGACTCCTGTGGAGAGTTGCAGTCCGGGGAGCTCACGGGGGCCGTTCACCATGTGCTGTGGGGACACTGTGAGTCGGTATCAACGGAAGGGTCTCGAATTTCCTTTAGAGACTGTCCTTTTAAAAAGCAAGGATGTTGTGTACGTGTCGGTAGAAATTGATATGACTATGGCTGTCAGGAGGAGAGCTTTAATATTGGGGAATTTAGGAAAATGACTTCAAAGTCAGCCTGGATTTCCTGTCTGAACCCCGATCCCCGCTCCACCCCCTCGACTCCTCCCCTGCGATGGTCACAGCCATGGAGACCTCCCCTCCTTGGTCTTTCAATCACTTTGGACCTACGGTTCTTGAAGTGGCTGTGTAAACAGATGCCCTGAGCGCATCTGTTTCCAGGTCCAGGAATTTCCAGGTCCACAGTGAGTAGGCACTCCTTGTATCCTGAGACTGATTCCGACCCTCCCACCATCACCATCACCATCGCCATCATCTGTGGCTCACTTCCCTTCAGTATAGGGGAGCAGGGTCCCACTGACCCCGGCGCCTGAAGTGATTTCATTATTTATCACAAGATTAACCCACGGGCATCACCAAGCCAAAACAGGCTCGCTGGCATCCGGTGGATGCTGACTCGTAGTGAAGGACCCGCTGGGACAGCTGTGGCCACACCGCAGGGTGTCCGGCGCTGCAGGATCTGTGAGGCACGAACTCTTGAGGGAGTGGAAAGCCTCCGTTTCCCTCCCAGAGAGCAGCTGTGGATGCCAAACTGCTCACCTTGTGGCTAGCCGCCCCACGCAGACCCTCTCGGCCAACAGGGCTCCTCGAGGACACGAGGCTGGCCACACTTCTCTCCGTCGCTCAGGCAATGTTTGGTTCCAGGAACGTGGGAGACGTCTGAAGGGGCGATGTACAAGGGGGATGCAGCGGATTAAGCACCAGCCATCCAACAGTCTCCCGGCAAAGCAGGGGCTTTCCCCGTAATTCACCGCCAGTGTTTGCTTCCATCCCAACGGCTCATCCCCCAGCCCTTTATCGTGGCTGGTTGCGAGGCCCGGGGTGAACATGAGCGCCCAGGCCCCCTGTCTGTATGGTGGTGCATGGCCAGGGCCTCAGACTGCTGGGGCAGCTGAGAGAGCTGATGTCCTGGCCTCCCTCGCCATCACACAGCGTGCAGCCGGGGTAGAGCTCTGCTTCCTCTTGGGAGTAGGAGGCCGTGTGTCAGTTTGCTAACCTGCTTCCCTGTGCACACCTGTCAGCCGGGCCTCCTTAGCTTATCAAGGGTCCTGTGCAGAAGAGCTGGAGACGAGGTGGCGCTCAATATGCCGAGGTATTCATCGAATAGAGTGAACTGGTGGGGTCATGCACGCCCTCGGGAGCCCGGGGGGCTGGACTCCTTTATTCTCTGGGGGATCCCAGCGAGTGGGGATCAACTCGATGGCATTGAGTTGGGCATGGGGTGGAGTAGTTTTCTGTGCACACTCGGCTGTCCCGATTCAGATTTCTGTATCTTGCCTGTATCTTTCCGCATCGCTCCACCGCTGAGCTGCAGGCCAGCTACATACCAGGTAAACTTGGTAGGGGAGGATTCTTTGAAAAAGCTCAGGGGAAAAGGAGCTGGAAAGATGATGGGACTTTTCCACGAACGATGTGACACCCCCTTGGATGATGTTGAATGAATTCCGTTCATTCAGTCAACAAGCACAGCAAACTTATAGAGGAGAAATAGCACCTCCGAAGCTGGCCTGTGTGAGTCTGGAGCCCATGGAAATGTAGAAGTGGTTCCCTCTGGGTCCCCAGTGGTTCCCGTAGCCGTGGGCTACATGGAGGGTGGCTAAGCCAGGAGTTCACCAAGCACAAAGTCTTAGTAGCTTCCATCTGGTCTCTGGGCCCAGACCACCTCCTGAACTGCAGCCAGCCATGTCATAAAAATGTCCCCTTGGTCACGGGCAGGAAGAGGCAGCCCTCAGAAAGGGGCCCTGTCTCTGCACAGAGTGTTGGCCCCCGAGAGGCTTTGCACTGTCACCTCTGTTTTCTCCAAAGGACATTCGCCACAGTTGCCAGATGGCCATTCCAACAGCTAAAGAGCTTCTGAGACGTAGGCTAGCTAACTGCCTATGAAAGCCGGACACTGCATAAGGACGGCCGAAGAAGAATTGAAGCATTTCACTCCTGGTGCTGGCGAAGAATCTTGAAAGTACCTGGACTGCCAAGAGCACAAGCCAGTCCATCTCAGAGGAAGTACAGCCAGAATGCTCCTGAGAGGCAAAGATGGAGAGACTTGTGCTCACTTACTTTGGAACTGTTGTCAGGAGAGAGCAGACACAGGAGAAGTTGCATAAGCTCCTCTCAACTTGAGCGGAGGGGTGGAGTCTAGCCCGTCAATCAGGTCATAGCAAGGCCTCTGTATGGGCGTGGCTTTCTCCGGAGGATTCTGGGAACTTCTCTCTTCTTCCCTGGAGGCAGGACACACACCTCTTCCTGCGAGACGTTCCTGCTAACAAGCCACATGGAGCCATACTGACGGAACCAGAGCCCTGGGGCTAGAGGAGCCACGTGAAGACCCATGCCAGTGCCGAGATGCTTCCACCGCCACTGGATCCATAAGATTTTCCATCCACTGGCCTGTGCTCTTCCTGCATTAGGCATCATTGCGTGTGTTGTGTGCGTCTGAAGGGGAATTTATAGACTGGTATCAGACATAGGAGCTCATGTCAGACTTAGGGACTTGATCTGGACTGGCCTGGGATGTTTTCTTAATATACAACGACTCTTTGATATAAAACTCTTTCTTCTACACATATGAGTGTCTATGAATTTGTTTCTCTAGTCCACCCAGACTAACACAGACATCATGCTTGGTAGAGTGGGTGGCCAGTGAAAAAGAGAAAGACCCTTCAGGAGATGGACTGGCACAGTGGCTATATCCATGGGCTCAAACGTTGCAGCCATTGTAACGATGGCAGGGGACTGGGAAATGCTCTGTGGTGTAGTGCATAGGGTTGCCATGGGTCAAACAGGTTTGATGGCAGCTATCAAGAGCTGAAAGCTGGACTTCGGGATAGGCAGAGATCTGCCAGAGAAGGGAAAGGTGAGGGCAGGTAGGATGGTGATGGGGCTGCCCCTGCCCAAGGTGGAACACGGTGAGACCTGGAATGTCAGGCCAGTCCCACCCACTCTCGTCACTGTCCTCGTCAGGCCTCAGAACCACTGTCTGGTTGTCATCAGCTCACTTGATTCCGAGCTTTCCAGGATACTGACTGCTTATAGTCTTTATCCTCACTGCTCAGTTTGGGGCCTTTGTTTTCCCCTGGTGGCACAGTGGTTATTTCTTGGGCTGCCAACCGTAAGGTCAACAGTTTGAAACCCCCAGCAGCTCCTCGGGAGAAGGGCAGGCTTTTCTAGTCCCATAAAGAATCAGTCCCGGGTCCTCACGGGGTAGTTTTACCAGCGTCAACTTGACGGTGGTCCGTTCCTTGGTTTTCTCCCTCTTTGTATGTGCTGTACTTCTGCGTGCGTCGGGGGGAATGTTGCAGATTCTGCTCCCACAGGTGCTAAAGGGTTGGCGCGCAGACCTCAGGGTTGGCTGCTCAACCCCACCAGCTGCTCCAAAGGAGAAAGATAGGGCATTCTGTCCCGGTAAAGATGTCAAAACCAAAGTTCACTGCCATCAAGTCTATGTCAACACATAGCGACCACATAAGACAGGGTAGAAATGCCTCGTGAGTAGGAAGCCTTGTCTTTCTCTCGAGGAAATCTCCAACAGGTTTAAACATGGGACCTTGCGGATTGCTGCCCAGATGCACAAGCAGCACACTGCCGGGGTCTGGAGATCCTTTGGAGCAGTCTCACTCCACCCCGTAAGGCTGCTCTGAGTGGGAATGGACTCAACACCAATGGGTCTGGTGTGTTGTTAGATCCCTGACGACAAGTGGGTCACAGGGAGAGTCCACCTTGGGTGTGACCATAAAGACGCTTTGCCGATGGGACCTGCTGCAGTGAGGGACTCTGATCCTGGTCATGAACTTGCAAGCCTCCTGGGCCCTTGGCTTGGCCTGTGCTCTGGTCAGGAGTGGTTTGTGACACTCTTGTCCCCGTAATGCGTGGGCTCTCACTCAAGACATGTTGGTGGCCCTCGCTGAGATGTGTCACCGCTTTTGAAAAGGTGTAATCATTACAATTTGACGATACCCGGTGGTTTACCTGGCTTGCGCTGAGTAGGGACAATCATCGTAACCCTCACGGGCTAAGCAGTGTGGGTGCTGAGCGACTGTCTCTCCAGAGAGCCGTCGGGGTGGTGGCACAGTGCAAGGCAATGGAACACCTGCCTATTCGTCCGAGAAGGCCCTTCACGGGTTTGCTGGATTCCTGTTTCTGTGGCAAACGGCAGCCGACAAAAGTTTCTGGGAAGATTCCATTAGCTGTCAATTCCTGTTTCCCTCTGTTGTCGCTGCTGGGATCCTCTCGTGTCCTGTCACACTGCAGTGGTTTTCCTGAGAATATTTTTGCAAAGGCTGCGTGACAGTTCTGCCCCCTCCTGTCCAAGTCCCACACTCCCTGTCCTCTAGTCGCCTCTGACCCAGAGCCGTAGGACTACCCCCATGGGTTCCCACAACTCTCACTCTGGCTGGGAGTGGAACGCTTATCCTTCTCCTGAGAACGACCGCTGTTTCCAACTGCACACCTTGCGGGAAGCAGCCCAACTCAAAATCCATTCAGCTGCTGCGGCTCCTGGTCCACTTCTGCAAATTCTTAACCTTTGTGATTTCTAATCATTTTAAGCACCGTGGATAAAGAAGCTGGGATACATCACCTGCTACTGTGGAGAGAGGATCTGTTTCAATCCACAGGTCACTGTATAGCTGAAGCGTACAGGCTTTTAAGTTAAATGATTTTCCCCCCCTTTCTCATGACCCTCTGGTTTGTGGTGTTTATTTTTGGATTCCTGCTTTACCCGTCCTTTCCTCCATCATACTAACTGAAGCGGACAAACAGAAAGACAATCTATTACATTATGAACAAATTAAGAATTTTAACTTGTTTTACAAAGATTTTTTCCCACAGGCTCCTCTTTCTAAGCTGACTAACCCTTTAAGACTTGCCAGTGTGTTCACTGCTGGGTCTCTGTTGTATATTAAAGTTGTTCAAGAGGAAACATCTCATCATCTGGCCTCTTCACTCCATGCTAGAGTCCCCAGCAATCCCAGTGCCCATCCCTTGCCTTGGAGCGGAATTCCACCTCAAAGTGGGTTCTCATCTCACGCCCGTGGGGTGGCCGGGGGTTTGAGCAGGATTTCCTAAAGGGCCCGTAGATTGGGAGAGTTCGGAGTGTGAGCACGCCGCACCCAAACCCTCTCCTGAGGAGGTTCCATTTCTATTGGCCTGGGGACACTGTCAGGAAAGCCTTGGACTGCTAACCTGAAGTTCAGCCGTTCAAACCCACCAGCCATTATGAAGGAGACAGACGAGGCTGTGTGCTCCCAGAAAGAGTTAGTCTCAGGAAATCCTGGCTGGGGGCCCTGTGGGATGGGAAGGGTCCCTGGTGACTCCGTGGGTTGTGCTGTGGGCCGCTGACTGTGTGGTCCGTGGTGGGAAGCCACCGGCCTGTCTTCGGGAGGAAGAATCCTTACCTTCTATGGTTGCCATGAGTCGGAATCAACCTGACGGCGGGTTTGGGTTTCTGAGGTTGGGAATTGTCTTGATGGCAGTGGGGTTGTTTGTTCATCTCATGGCTTTGAGAAATCTTTTAGTTAAGAAACTCAGTGTTTTCAAAAACAGGATCTCAAAGCGCTTTTATCTGAATAACATCTCCTGAGCTGAGGGGAGGTATATGTACTTTGAGGGGTGGGACGAGAGTGCATTACCCTTGGTGGGCTCGTTCAGAATCCACGTGGACTAGACTCGCCTGTTTTTAAAGTAGTCTTCTCTTGAAATCACCTGCATTTCCTGCAGCCATCCATTAACTTTTTAACAAAAAGGTGCGATAAGGAGCCTTAGAAGCGATATCTGTTAAGTCGTTTCTTTTTCCTCTTGAGGTGAATGGTGACTTTCAATATTTGCAGGTGAAGTTGTTCTTCCCCATCATGCCCCCTCAATTGTCAGGAGGCAAGGATATCCCTTTGAGGATCAGATGCTCCTGATCCTAGCCATAGGGGCCCTGGTTGGGATGGTGACCACCCCAAAGTGGACACTTAAAGCCACCAGCCTCTCCTGGGACAGAGATGAGGCCACGTGCCCCTCTAAAGAGTTATATTCTCAGAAGCGCTAGAGAGGATGCCTATGAGTCAGTAGAATTCTAGTTCTTCTGATTGCCAACTCATGGAGCCTGATGCGCCTGCGGTCGGTTGGTAAACTAACCACACTTACTGCCATCTAGTCGATGCTGACTTACAGTGATCCTGTGGGACAGGGCAGAACTGCCTCTGAACTTCTGAGACCCAGTCTTGACGGGAGCAGGAAGCTTTGTCTTCCTCCGGTGGAGTGGTTGGTGGTGTTGAGCGCTGACCTGGAGTTAGCAGCCCAGCAGGTAACCGTGACACACCCATCAGTGGATGGGACTCATTGTTTCCATGTACATTTAATTTTCCTTCATCCAGACGTGGAAAGACCCACAGAGAGTTAGTTCAGGAGTCCTCAAACTTTTTAGACTGGGGGCCAGTTCACTGTTGGAGTTCACTGGGCCAGACCGTTGGAGGGCACACTATAGTTTAAAAAAAAAAAAGAAAACTATGAACAAATGCACTGCGGGCCTGGAATGAGTCGGCTGCTAAGCAGGATAGGCAGTGGTGGCAAAAACACCCAGCAGTCGGATAAATGTCTCGATGGGCCACATGTGGCCCGCGGGCCGTAGTTTGAGGAGGCCTGCCTTAGATGGTTGCACATGGACTCTGAAGACTCCAGGCATTGCTCACCCAACTAGGAGGTTGGGCACTGTCATTATGGGCTGGGTTGTGCCAGTTGACCTGGCTAGGATCCAGAGTCCCCACGCTGCATGACTTACTCCCGCAGGTGTTTGGTTAAATTTTCAAAACTTTGTCCTCCTACCTGTGCCCACCCCATTCATGGCTCTAGTTATAAGGAAGGTGAAAATGCCCACGGGCAGATACCCTCTTAGACGTTTGTGGGGACCCTCCCACTTGCTCCCCGCCCCCACCTCAGCCCCATGTGTTGTATCTACTGATGCATCTTCCTGTAGACCACAGTAGTGCAGTTTTGTGTATATAGCAGTGCAGTGACTACTACGGAGCAACCTCAGAAGGGAAACCGGATAAACATCTCCTTTGCTGGGGCCCAAATCCTGGAGGAATAAAACCTGCTTGGGGAAGGGATTTTAAAAGGCTCTGTAACCAAGGAATCTTACCTCAAGAAGAGGCGGAGTCTTTCAGTTCAACACCCCTATCCCCCACCCCCATCTAAAGGAAGCCAGGGGCTGATCCTCAGAGGGTGAGCTGCTTCTTGACCAGGTGGTGTAGAAAGGGTATGTTCCCCCCAGAAGCGGTCAGACTCATAGACTGCCCCCCAAGCAGTGCTCGGGCCGCCTCAGTGCCCCACCTGCCCCACCTGGAGCCCAGGGTGTCACCCTGGCTTGCAGGGGTTGAGCCCCGTCTCTCATGAGTGCCCTGTTTCTCCACTCCTCTCCACTCCCACGCCTCTCCTGATTGCCTGCTATTCAGGTTGGCTTCCTTCCCTGAATTACAACCAACGAAATTGTTCTCTCCAGCGGTACTGTTGATGGCCTCCACTCGCTTAACCTAATAGACATTCGTGTAGATTAAATTGACTTCATCTGGAGCCGCCAACCCGTCAGCCCCTCTGCACTCAAATCACTCTGGTTCAGGCTCTGTGTCCTCCTGCGTACTTATCACCTGATTGGCACCTCCTCCATCTCGTTACGTGGCCAATCATTTCTCCATGGCCAGCGCTCCAGAGTCCAATTTGCGAGTTGACTTACACCCGCCCTCTGGTTCTCTGCTGCGTGGGGGTGGGGGGGTGCACCTTATCTGCATTGGCTGTCCCCACGTTTCTTCCTGCTGACTCGGGACTCAGCTGGAATGTTGCCTCTTAGGAGAGCCCTTTCCTGACCCTCTAACTTAAGGCAATGATTCTGTACAGTTCCTGAGCATGGGCCGCTTTTCATCCACAGGACTGATGGTCACCAGTCTTCCCCTTGTCTGTCCTTTCCCTGCATTTGTCTCCTCCTCACGAAAATGAGACCTGCAAGTGTGTAGGGGCCTACTTGTTTGTTCCTCTTGCTATGGCTCACACCCCAAACAGTGCCATACAGTGGGCATTAAATGACAAGTAGCCTTGCCTGCCATCCCCAGAGAAAGACCTCAGGCTGGGTTAGATTGCCTCATAAGAAGCTCACCTTTATGAATCAGTGCTGGATTTCATTTAGCTAGGGGATCGGACTCATCCAGAAAGGCCCAGGCTCTCGTAGAGGTCCCAGTTAGAGGACTGACACCATGGCTTCCATGACTGTGAGAACAGCTTGGGACCTTGACCCCTTCCCCTCTGAGGCACTGAACAACAACAGCAACAGACTTTAATGACAGCTAAGACAGGAAACTTGAAACTCACTCACAGAGAAAACCAGTTTGCTGAGAACCAGGAGGTGCCTTGGGACGTGGTCCCCGTCCCCGTGTCCTCCCCCGCCCCTGGGGAGAGTAACCTTCTTGGGCCAGTCCCCATGGCTGTGGCTGCTGCATCCCTCTTGTCTGTGCTCGGAGCTCAGTGGCTCTGGACCCCAGTGTGTACAGCTGCCAGCTCCACCGAGGTTGGTGCAAGTCCACATTCCCTTCGCGGACCTCTGTTGTCCCGACCAGTCCACTTTTTGAAGAGTGCTTCGAAGACTTTCATGGCCGTTGACTTTTTGGCACTGTTCTCTTTCTGCAGAATTTACAACTCCCTTTCGAACCAAGAGAAGCCCTCTAGGCACACTGCGTGAAGCCCAGGGCTGCCGACCCCAAGACTGGGGGCAGTTTAAACCCACCAGCTCTGGTGGGAGAAAGGGTGAAGCCTCGTTTGCTCCCAAAAATGCTGCCAGTCTGAAAAACTAGGGAGCTGTTTACTCTGTGCAGTCAGGTTGTTCTGAATTGCATGGACTGCACAGCAGTGCATTTGTCTGTGAGTTAGCATGCTGCATTAGAGCGTCGCTTAGGATCGTAGTAGACTGGAGGGTGGCCGGTTTGGCTCCCTGGCCAGGGGCCCATGCATGAGCTGTTTCTCTCCTGAAGCATTCCCCTACCTCTACATGAGTGGTCCTCAACCTTCCTCAGGACGGGACCACCATGTGGTGGTAACCCTCTAACCACAGAATTATTTTCATTGCTGCTTCATAACTATAATTTTGCTACTGTTGTGAATTGTCATGTAAATAACTGATGCAGGATGTATTTTCATTGTTACACATTGCACACCCTTAAAGCATAGTGATTCATCAGCAAAACAATCTGCAATTCTATTGTGAAATGTTTATTTCTCGTGGCAAGTAAGTGAGATTTTGTCTGGAAGCATGGTGTCGTGGGGGTGACAGTCTTCACGCCGGCCACTCGTATCTGCATGTGGCCAGACCTGCCTGGAGAAGGATAGAGGCGCGGTGTCTCGGTTCCTAAGACCTTCAGAAATACGTGTTTTCCGATGGTCTTAGGCAACCCCTGTGAAAGGGTCATTCAACCCCCAAAGGGTTGTGACCTGCAGGTTGAGAACCACTGCGGGACATACTCTGGGCCCCTTCCACATCCACAGCCCATCACAATGCTGCTCAACTCCGAGGACTCCCACTTCGGAGATCTTTGAACACCCTCCCCCATACCGTGTGTCAGCCGTGTGTGTGTGTGTGTGTGTGTGTCTGTGTCTGATGCCAAACCACACTCACGGCCACGAGTCAGTGCTGACGCGTGGCACCCCCCACCAGGAAAGGAAAGCTCTGTCTGGAAAGGCTGCCCTCCCCAGTGCACTGTGCTGGGAGACTGTCCAGTCGTGTCTGGGCAAGCCCTGGCTTGTGTTGTCGTGAGTCCTTACAATGGGCAGCGGCGTCATGCGCTGGATCGTGACCCGTGATTTCAACAAGAGTTGGGTTTTTTCCCCCCTGCTGCCCAGCGTGTTTCCTTCTTTAAAGAAAAAAAAATCATCTATGTCTCCTTTTTAAACCCTATTTCGTTAACCGTGCCTTTGTCCGAGACCCTTCTTGTTTGTTAGAAGCAGTCGCTGTAGAGGTGGCATTTCTTCCTGTGCCCTCACCCTGCTCTCTCCTCCCCGTGTCCTGTGGGGCTGGCAGCTTTCTGTCTGCTTGTTTCCACCCAACCAGTGTGGCCCTCCCCCCCTCCGTTCTGCTTCAGGACTCGGATTTTCTACCCACCCTTTCAGAACGTGGACGAAAACTCCACTGGGTTTTGTTTCTTTCCTTATTGTCAATCACGGACCCTCTGGTGGTAGAAACCCCGGTGGCGCAGTAGGTGTGTGTTGGATTGTAGTCCATTCGCCATCCGTTCCGGTCTCAGAAACTCACAGGGCAGTTCCGCCCTGTCTTGCCGGGTCGTCGAGTCCTCATCGACTGCATGGCAGCGAGCTTGTGAATTTTGAATTAACCAGCCTGCACAAAGCCCTGGTTCCTAAGACCATTGTCGCCCTGCCCACCCACAAACTTGGCAGTTTGAAACCACAGCCTCTCCACAGAAGCAAAATGAGGCTTTCCACTCCCATAAAGATGTGGTCTCAGAACCCACAAGGGGCAATGGACCTCTGCCCTGCTGGACCACGCGGAGTCGAAATCACTGTGATGCCAGTGAGTGGTGAGTGCGCGTGACTTTGTGACCCCGTATGCTAGAGGTCACGTCTCGTCTGTTCCTTTATCCTCAGTGCCTGTCTCAATGCTCCGTAACTGCCCACTCCAAGAAAGGTGTACAGGGTACCCCGAAAGCTAAAAGCACTGTCCCTGGCATGGACTCTCATGATGACCAGCAGCACTGCATTCCATTTTCCTCTGAGACTTTTTTTTTTAAATAAGAAAGAACTTTATATCAAAGGGTACATAATTATATGTTAAGAAAACATCCCAGCCCAGTTCAGATCAAGTCCATAATTCTGATATTAGTCTCTGCATTTGATATCAATCCGTAAATTCTTCTTCCGACTCACACAGCCCATGCAATGATGCCCAATGCAAGTATGAAGATCGCAGTAGGTGGAGAGTCTTGTGGATCCAATGGCAGTGGAAGCGTCTCAACACTGGTGTGGGTCTCCACATGGTTGCTCCAGCTCCAGGACTCTACCATAGCTCCATGTGTCTTGCCATCAAGACTGTCTCTCAGGGAGAGTGTGTCTCCTCTGAGACTTAGGCTGCGGAGGCTGCTGCCCCCAGTTTACCACTTTCATACCATTGTTCGGTAAGGAGAGTTGGCTAGCTCACTGGTAGAGGATATGCAAAACCTGTTCAGAATACAAAGCACAGCCTTTAGAGACCCTGTACAGCTGGCCTGTGGACAAGACACCTAGAGAGAAAGGAACAGGAAAATCAGTTCTCCTGGTGGGAAATTGACATGATCACCTGCATGCATATGTAAGATAGGATTGCTTGGGGTCGTGCTTAGCCTGGGGTTGATGCTGAGGCCGGCTGGGATGCACAGAGCTTGGAATTACGGGGTTCAACTGCTCTGAGTTTTTTCATTTGCTTAGAACCTTCTAATAGAGTCAGCCTCGGAGAAGCTGCTACGGGTACAAGTGTGCTCAGATCAGTGTGTTCGTGCCAGGACCGTGGGCGCGGGGCAAAGCAGTGGACCAGTTTTCCCAAGCTGTAAAAGTCATCTGACAACAACAGCATCATCTAACATAACCTTAATATAAATAATTCCCATGAGTCAGACAATGTCAGTTCCACCCAGAACAGACAGCAGGCTCCCGGCAGCATCTTCCCGGCATGCACAGGACTGCTGGAGGATTCAACTGTGTTAGGGACACCTATAGTCTAGGCTCTGTGGGCTGGCACCGTGGGTTAGGCATTGAACTGCTACCTGAAGGGCTAGTGGTTCTCACCCGCCGGCTGCTCCACAGGAAGAAAGTGAGGCTGTCCTCCTGCCTTAAAGATTTACACCTGATGAGCCAATCAGAATGCAGGATAGCAATGATGAGACACACAACTTCCCTCTAGTTCTCTGGTGCTTCCTTCCCTCCACTACCATGACCTCAGTTCTACCTTACAAATCAGATACAAGCAGAGCATACACACTGCTACATAAGAGCCCACAACACAGGGAGTCCGGGATAGATAAACCCCCCAGGGCGAACTAGGAGAGTAGAGATATCAGGAGGGTTAGGGGAGGAAAGGGGGAGAAAGCGGGGTCACAAGGATCAACTAGAACCCCTTCCCAGGGGGATTGAATAACAGGAAAGTGGGTGAGGGGTGACAGAAGCCAATGGAAGATATGGAAATAGTAACCTATAACTTACCCAGGGTTTGTGGGGGAGGGAGGGAGTATCAGGGACTCTGGTGGGAAGAGAATGCTCTGAAAATGATGATGGTAGCCTATGGGCAAAAGTGTTTGACACACTGGATGAATGTATGAATTGTGATAAGAGATGTAAGAGCCTCCAATAAAAGTATTTTTTAAAAAAGAAAAAAGATTTACTCCTTCAGAACCTCTGGCGAGGGCAGCAATGGGTGGGGATGGATTCAATGGCAGTGAGTTTGGTGTGTGCTCAGCTTACTGAAAGTTTACAGCATGCTCCTCTCGGGTGGAAGGCCCTGCTTTACATGGAGAAACCCCTTGGAATGGTTCAGCCTCATCACTCATCAAGGCATCAAAAAACTAAAATAAATAAATAAATCCAGTAGACATTTATGGGTGTCACTGGCTAAGTTATCAACTGCGCTTACAAACACTGGCGGGCTTGCTGTCCTCGACTGTCCCGTGTGCCTGCTGTGGGTAGACGTAGGTGAAGAGTGAGCCAGGACACGGAGTTGGCCCTGTGGGAGCAGAGGCCTGTGCTTCCGGTGGACAGAACATGCTGGAAACAACAGAGGACAAACAGTAAAACATTACCCCGTAGGGCGGCCATGGGGGCAAGGGGCCAGAAAGGGCCAGAAGGGGCCATGAGGTGGTGGTAGAGCCAGAAGTTGGCAGATGGACGATGAGGAGCTGGAGGAAGAGGGCTGACAAGCTCCAGCAGGACCTTCCCGGTGGAGGACAGCCTGTGGAAGGGGTGTGACTCTGAGGAGGGCTCCCTTTTGCCAAGTCTGGAAGTTCTGCCCTGCAGGGCAAGGGTGTGTAACTGCCTTCCGAAGGCAGCAAGGATTGGCCAACAAGTTTCCATGGGGGAGGGGGGGTTGTGTTTTCCTGTTTGCCTTGTAGCAAAGGGCCCCCCTGGGAGCAGCGCTCAAGGTGGGTCGGAGAAGCTGCTGAAAGGCAAGCCAATTAGGAAGCAATTACAACAGCAAGTGGTGTGAGTTAGGCCATCAGGGTAATGGAGGCAGGGAGAGCACTGGGGAAATACTGGGGAAGGAAATGAACAGGCTGGAACGACATGCCTGTCGAAAGAGAGAGAGAGAGCGCGCGCGCACGAAAGAGAGAGAGAGAGAGAGAGAGAGAGAGAGGTGTTGAGTGAGTGTCGGGCTGTGATCTGCAAGGTCAGCAGTTTGAAACCACCAGCCAGCCACTCCTTGGGAGACAGACGGGACTCCACTCCTGTGCACAGTTAGTCTTGGGAACGCACCGGGGCGGATCTTCCTGCCCTGTGGGTCGGCATCAACGCCGTGTCTGAGGAGACCTTCATGTCAGTCCGAGAGACTCTAGGGTCACTCCTGCATTCGGGCAAGGAGGTGTTGCTCTCCCCGAGACTTGGAGTTTCTGAGCTTAGTGGTCCCCGTCTGTCTGTCATGGCAGGAACCCCCTTGGCACTGTGGGCTAAGCATTGGACTGCAAGCCACATGGCCAGCCACGGGCAGAAGAGAGATGTGGCAGTCTGCTTCAGCAAAGACGACTGGCATCCTTGTCCACCTCCCGGGGCAGCTCTGCCCTGTCCTGTGAGGTGTTCCTCCGTCCCAGTCAACTCGGCGTTGGTGGGCGTGTTGGCCAGGCTCGGTTTACATGTTGCTGGGGTTCCCGGTAAAGACACCCAGCTGGCCATTGGAGACAGAGAGTGACCCACCAGCAGGGAGCATGAGGAAGGAAGGTGAGCCGGGACTGACCACCACGCTGTCAGCAGGCTTAAGGTGAGCATAGACATGACCCGAGACCACAGGAAGGGGCATGGCTGAGTCAGGACTAGGAGAGCAGAAGAGACAACGACACATTCCGAGACTTCGGGAGTTGGGGGCAGGAGCCAGGGAGATTTCAGATGGTTCTTGAGTAAAGTGACCAGATTTTAAGCAGGACACCATTGATCGCCGGGGAAGAGGGGTTCTTGATTAGAACTTTGGTCTATATGGAGCAACAAAAATGTTCATAGAATGCAAGAATGGTATTATAATATATTTATTTTAATTTTAAAATGCCGGGGGACGTCTGGTCACCTTATGAGAGGAAGTGATGACCAAGACAGGAAGGGAGGAAATGCCGCAGACACTGAAAGGCACAAAATCGATGAGGCTGGGGCCCTTGAAGCCGGTGCCGGGAAGTGGCTGGATGGACATGGATTCCCCCCTGTCAGCAGCAGTCAGCTGGAGGGAGGGTGGGGGTGCTGGGGGTGGAAGAGGACCAAGTCAGGTCTTACTGCCGCTCTCGGAACACCCTTCGTGCCGATCCAGTTCTCCAGGGCGTCCATGAGAGCGAGTGGGCCTCCTCCAGAGGGTTCTGGCAGCTGCTTCTGCGTGAAGCAGTCACACCAGGGAGAGCTGGACCCAGAAGGCAGCGAGACCACAGCAGTCAAGGGATAACAGCCCCCGCAGCCAAGCTCCACCCGAGCAGGAGCAGGGAAAGGCCAGCCTCTCGGAGAGGCCGCGGGGTCCCCTAGCGGATAGGTCACTCGAGAGAAGGGCAGACAGGAGCCTTCTCCTGGTATTTACATTTGGTCACAGGCCACCTTATTAAAAGGAGATGAAGCTGTGAGGCTCTGGCCTCGGCTGTCCAGAATGTTGGCTCTGCAGGAGTTAGTGGATTGGGCCTCGGGGCCCCCAGTGAGCAAGACTGTTGGCTCGAAACTCTTGCAAGGGGCAGAGACTGGGGCTGCCGCGCTGCTCGCTGGCCTTTGCAGGGCCACTGTGGCCATTCGGAAGGCCACCAGGCCCATCCGTCCCCCAAGATGCCTCTGGGTGGGTTCAAATGACTCACCTTGCTATTGGCAGCAGAGAACTTTACTCTTAGTGCTGAGAAAGGAACCCCCAAAGTCACTGCCAGGAGACCTGCCCCAGCCCTTACTCTGGCAGACTTTCTGAAATGGGAGCAGGTCTCTCTCTCTCTCTCTCTCTCTCTCTCTCTCTTTCTCTCTCTCTCCTGAGGAATGGTGGGTGACTCTGACTGGCTGTGTGCTGAGCTGCCCGCACCTGCCCCACAGTGTCTCCAAGTGGCTCTGCTGCATACCCAAAGCAAATGCACTGCCACCGAATCTGCCCCGACTCTCAGCGGCCCTGTCAACAGAAAGCCTCATTTGTCCTTCCCCCACGGCATGGCTGGAGGCTTCAAACCGCTGACCTTGTGGTTAGCAGCCGGACACTGACTCACGTGGCCGCCAGGGCTCCTGCTGTCAAGAGAGCTTACCCCTAAGGGGGTGACATATCGCCCAGGGTCATGAGGTGATGGGAGTGGGTGACCGTCAACCCCAGCTTCCCAGGCCCAAAGTCTGCTGAGTCTGGGGTTTGCAGGAGGCTTTATACCATTCTGGGGGCAGGCAGGACCCCAGCGTCTATACGTCCAGGTGGTTGGACACCGGCAGAGAGAGACCCAGCATTCTCAAAGGACAGACGTTTCAAGGCCCCCATTCAAGGGCACCTGAGATGTAAAAAGCAAGCCCGCCTGCTTCAGGGCATGAAGTCTAAGCCAGCCTGCACAGCTCGCCTGTCCCAGAGCCTAAAGGATCCGTGTTAGAGAAGTGCCTGCCCCCGGGGGAAGATGGAGGTATTTCACAAGAGATGACCTTCTCTGCCTAAGCCAGTCAATGTCTTCTTCTCTCTCTTCCCTCCTGAAGCCGAGCAACAACCTACCCCTACACAGAAACGCAGATGTACAGCCAGAACACCGGCGGCAATTACTTTGACACCCAGGGCAGCTCGGCACAGGTGACCACGGTGGTCTCGTCCCACAGCATGGTGGGCACGGGCGGCATCCAGATGGGCGTCACCGGGGGGCAGCTTATCAGCAGCTCGGGTGGAACCTACCTGATCGGCAATTCCATGGAGAACTCGGGCCACACGGTCACCCACACGACGAGGGCCTCCCCAGCCACAGTAAGTGTCCTCGGTCGGGTTCGTGGGGCTTCCGGGGCGGCGCCCGCTGGGGCAACCCAGCCGGGGCTCGAAGGAGCTGGGCAGTCACGGCCTGGGGCATTCTGGGAGAGTCAGGCCGCAGAGCGTCGGGCCGAGCGGTACCCCGAGGCACGCCCTGCCCCAATGATGCAGGTTAGGAAACTTGAGGGCGGGGCTCTTCCGCATCAGATGGCCAACATCCGTGGGCTTTCCTCGGCTCCTCTCTGTGCAGCATTGACGTTTCTGTCCAAAGAACTTCCCAGGGCCCCGGCACCGCAGTTGCCAGATGAGAAGTGAGCCAGCAAACAGAGCGGAGCCCTGGGGGAGGAACAGGTCTCACGGGACACTGCCACCATCAGAAGTCCGAGACCACCACCTGCTCTGCGGGGGAAAAACGAGGCTTTCTCCTCCCCAAAAGGCGTCTCAGGCACCCACTGGGACAGTCCTACCCTGTCCCGTCGGCCTGCTCAGAGTCAGCCTTGTCCCCTCGGCACTCAGTGGGGAGCCACAGTGGACAGTGAAGGACAGTGGGGTTTGTCAGAGGAGCCTCATCCTTGGTCCGTGGGCCTGGGATTAGCTACCTGCCCACAGAGGCTAGCAGTCTGTAACCCAGAAACGCCCAACCCTTGGACATTTGAATCCTGCCATCTCCATAAGCCACCTGTGCGATGACTCGATTTTTTAAAAAAATCATCCCACTTTTAGCAGGGAGCAGCACACAGATGATTCGCCTAGCGTGCATGCATGGACATCAGCCTAGAGAGAGTAGCATGTTCAGTGTTGACCCGTGGGCCACGTGAAAAATCATGTTGTGCCCCACCCCACCCCCACGCCTCTACCCTGAGCTAGACACTGACTGCTTTCAGATGAGGAACATCCATGTTGGCTCTGATCAAAGCTAAGTGCAGATAACTCTGAGAAATACACCTGCAGGCTTGAGTTTTCAAGGTTAAAAAAAAAAACAAAGAAAGCCTCCATACTTTGACACCGTATGCTTTCACTAAACCCTGGATATAGAGGCCACAAGCATGGTTTGGAACCTGAGGTCACCTGTGCTTGTCATGGGATGTGCAGGAAAGAAATAGTGGAGGTAAAATTTGAGGGGAAAGAATTTACATGAAAGACATGATAGCTGGCATCCTAATGGATGCTCTTCAGGATGCGGCGGGAGCTTGGTAAGTACTCTGTGCAGACGCCGTGTGTCCCTGGCGGTTGCATCCATCCATCCATGGTGCCGTGCTCTCCCCCCCACCCCCACTGTGTGTGACTCTCATCCCAACAAGACCAACTCTTCCGAGTGGAGCCTCCTCTCTTCTTGTACCTGTGCCTGTGTCTCACGGATGCATGCATCCCTTACGTGTGTGTTACGTCTTTTGCCTGTCAGACACATCCCGGGCCACATGCCCAAGGCCCTCAGCTGCATGAGATGAAGTCCCGTGGGTTGGGGAGGAACGAGAAGTAGCTTCTGCAAGACCCCCAGCTCCTTCAGTCAGTAGAAGAAAGGGTTTCTTGCTCGGAATGATGTCCTCATTTGCTCTCCAGCCCCAAGGTCGTGGAACACAAAGGGCGTGTTCTGGATGTAAAAGTAGCCATCTCTTCCAGAATAGGGGAGGAAGTTGGACAAGCTCCAGGACTTCTGAAGCCCTCGTGCTAATGGCCACCCAGAAAGCCATTTCAGTAGAAGGGATGTGCTTGCCATCTACTTCAGAGAAAGTGACCAACAAGAAAGCGCCCGGTGGCTCCTTCATTTCACACAGATATGTGTACACACACGCGTGTGTGTGTGTGTGTGTGCGCACGCGCAAGCTCCATCCCTCTTCTCCCTCACCCGCCATTTCTCTGTACTTTCACACTGACGACTGCCCACCCGGTAAACCTACCTTGCTCGCCACCTGTGGGTAAACTGAGACCTGTAACCAGCTGTGTCATGGTGTTAACGATTCATTCCAGGCTGTGAAAGGACAGTACAGGCATTGACGGGGCAGGGTGTAGATGTGGGATTTTCCTTCTGTAAGCGCTGCCTTCGTTGTTCCATCGAGCACCTGGAAGATGGTGTTTCCCAAACTGTATTTACTGTGCAGATCTGGCCCTGGCTTTTATTGCAGCCATCACTTGGTCAATTAAACTCACCAGGTAACAGAATCACACCTAGAAATAGCGGGAAACTGAAGGAAAACCAAACCAAACAATCTCATAATCTTACTGGGGCCCTTCGTCTTACAGAGGGAAGGTTCTGTTGTTCAGGATGAAAAGTGTCTGGGGTTCCCATGTGGGTTCTGTGTTCTTGTTTGTGTGCACTACCTTTATAATTTCATTTTCTTGGGCGGGGGCATTTTTTTCTCTTTTAAGCAAAATGAATGTAAAAGTGAATTTAAAAGGCTAACTTTTGTCTAGAAAATGAGACAAGAGCCCTCATCAAAGCGCCCTTGATAGTGCCCGCCTTATCTGCAGGCCTGTCTGCTAGTGTTCTCTGTGTTACCTGTCCTATATTGTCACAGCTTCCGTCTAGTTCAGTTTGCTCCTTCAACCCCTCTGAAGAGCCTCATCTGCTTAATTGATTCAAGGAGACTGTGCTTCTCAGTTTACTGCTTTTCATCTGTCGCTGCACTGGGGTAATTCCACCCAAGGACCACGAAACCTACTTCAGACTCCCTTGCGTGTCCCCCTTGCCAAGACCATGGTGGGCTTTTGGGAATTCTGAGCGGGAGACCTCCCACGTGTTTTGAGTAGGTGCCGCGTCTTTAGAGGGAATTTGCCAAACCTCACTGCCCCTCTCTCTCCGGTAGAACCTCCGGAATGAAGGCAGATGGACACTGATGGGTCATTGCCAACCGGACGGCCAGGGCTGGGGTGGTTTCTTTCCCAACAGCGAACCCGATGGAGCCGTTCCCTTGTTTTGTCTGTTCTCTGCTGTCAGTCTGTCCCCAGTGCAAGGTGCTGAGTCGGCTGTGAACCAAAATTCCCACCTGGAAGTAGTTGCTTGGGCCATCCCATCCAAGCCGAGAGGAGACCTTATGTGTAGTCATTTAAACCCGCGTTGACGTGGAAGCAGATAAGTTTAGCTTCCTGGAGAACACCGCCCACCAAACCATGTTGTCTCAGGCATGGCCACGGTGCCCCAGCCAATGTTTAATGAGAAGGTGGCCCAAAGAGAGCTGAGGCTACTATGGAGAAGAACAGGAAGTATTTGGTCTTCCCCAGCACACTCCCTATGAAGCCTCTGAACCCTCGGCAATGGATGATGTGCGTGTGTGTGTCCCCGCGCGTGATCGACTTTTGTTTTCTCTCTTCACATGAAAAACATAGAGAGAGAGAGGCACTTTAATCTATCATTCTGAGCTGGTCCATCGGTAAATTTTTTTCAGTTGCGTGGTACTTAGCAATGTCAACATTTTTTCCAAAAGTGGGTAATCATAGCAAGTTAAATTTTTGTGTACGATTAACATGGTGTGGCACAAACCACCAGTAACTCAGATTTGGTTAAAATACTATTTCTTTCCTTCACTTGCTGTGTTGTTTGGCCAGTGGCGTCTATGTGTATTTAAATATATATATATATATGTATATATATATATATATATATACACACACACACACACACGGCATTTCCTGCTAACAATATTAAATGGGGCTCTTGAGAAAGATTTAACGTTTTATTGGACCCGCATCAAGTATGAGTTCAGCTGAATTGCATCCTGAGTAAATGGTTCACATGTTGTTCAATTAAAGCTGCCATTATGTTTCCCGTTACCGTGTCAGTAGCATGTGGACACTTGAGTTAGGACAGCTGGTTGCAGCCCTAGCGCTGACTGCACTGTACTCTGTTCATCTAACCGCATCGCCATCGTAGTCCCTGTGTTTCTCAGCTCATCGGAAAGTCTGAGTTATTATTTTTCATACTCTCTGTGTAACCGGAGCTTACCAGAGGTTTAGGATTTGAGAGACTAGGCTGAATTTTCATTCAGTAATCACAAATCTTGGACCTTGCTGGTCATTTTTGCCTTCATCACTACAATGATGAGCAGTTGGCTCAAAGTGATACTCCATTCCTTGGTAAAGTGGCCTTTGTATTCTTATCACTAGATGGCTATTTATATTTTTCTCTGTAGCGACAGTGAAATTGCATGAATCATTCTTAAGCATGTGATATAGAAGTTGATCTTGCGGCCTTTCTGCAATATACATTTAGAAGTTACAGATGTTAAACTACTCTTTTTAAGCTTCGAGCTCACCAGAGGTCCAAGGGAAGTATGTTGGAAATAGCATTGCTTATCTTTCCTTTGCCTCTTGATTCATGTAGAATATTGTCATTTTTTAAAACGATTTCGAGACCAATTTGAACATTCATCTGCTGCCCTGCAGTTAAAGCTTGGCCCTGCTTATATAATTTATAGGAAGTGTAGAGTTCACTTAAGAATTCCAGATGTTTTCCTTTCTGTGTCCCGAGTTTGCCTTTTTTCTGTTTTGCTTGTTTGTTTAATTATTGTGACTCAGGGAGTGCCGTCTTCTAAGAAGATTAACACATTAAGCTTCTGACGGAGGGGACAATTTCTTCTGCTGCTCATTTGCTGGATGGGGATTAATGGCTGTTTGTTTTATTTTTTGAAAGTTTAATAATACAAATGGGTTCCGTTCCCTTTTGGTGCACTTTCTAAGAACATGCGTAAAGCACCTCCCACCCTGACCCCAGGTGTCTTTGTTTTTCGTGTTCTCTCTCTCTCTCTCTCTCAAGTAGAATTGTACGGTTGCTACCTACCACAATCAAACTTCAGCCGTCTTTTGTCTCCATGCACTCCTCGACATCCTCTCTTTGTGAGGGCCAGCAGTGGGGTCGACATCTTCTGTGTCATCCTGGAGCTCACCTGTCTACAAGTGCAGAAGCACGGTGGCTCATTTGTGCTCCTACCCACGCCATTTACACAGATGGTCACAAATCAGACTGCACCCCCGCACCCCACCCCCCATTTCTGTTTTCACCTCACGGAACCCTGGGAGCCCAGTGGTAGCACTACTGGGTCACACAGAGGGCGACAACCGGAACGGGCAGGAGTACTGAACCACCAGCTGAGCGAGGTGCGGATTTCCAGCTCCCCCGAGGAGTGACAGTCTCCGGAACCCCCCGGGCAGTTCCCCCCTGTCCTGGTGGGCTGCTGTGAGGAGGGATTGATGGTGACAGTGAGGGACATCTCAGAGACTTTTCTTTCTCACAGCACGACACGAAAGTGACCATTTTAGGACCAACTGAACTGCCCCCCTCTATCTTGCCCAAAGGGGCAGGTGTGTTACTACACTAGTACTATTGGATCTGGCCAAGCCGAGAGAGAAAAGCAATATAGAAACGCCTGTTGAGTCATCCCAGCAAGGAAAGGGCAGGGCATACCTGAAAGAGAAGGCGTGCTTTTTAATTCGAAGCGTGCATGACATGTGTGTGTTAGGCGTGTCACGACTCTTCTTTGTGTCCTGGAACTCGGCGTCTCCATTTGAAGCTGTTTGCTCTGCCATCTCGCAAGTAGCCCCACTCCCACCTGCCCGCTCCATTTATTTTTTGCAGAGGCCCGACAGGCCTGTAGCGTTTTCTGTTTCCCCGCACTCTTCCTGAGCCCTCAGAGGGATGTCTACTGCCCGCCCTCTCTGGCTCCCAAATTGACTGAAGGTTTGGGGGCCTCGTTTTCAAAGCACTTAATGAAATGGGACTTTGAGTGACTCACCGTCTCCATTGCTTCATTTGTATTCCATCCAGCTGTCAGTCAGCCCCGCTCCAGCCGGGAAGCTGATAAGCTGGAGAGGCAGTCATTTTACGGGTGCAGCTGTAAGCCCTTCCACTGCCCGAAATCTTGATAAGCCACAGGTTAAGACAACCCAAATGGCAGTTACTCTTCCTGAGCACAGCCTATGGGCTCCCTTGAATTTTTCAGGCAAAAATAGTCTTTGCAAGGGCTTTGGTAAACACACGGGCATGGTAATCCGACAGAGGTTTTGAAATTCTGTCTGGTGACATATCAAGATGAGGAATGTTCGATGACTTACTTTACTTATTACCATTTAAAGATTCCGTTTCGACATCTGGATACAAGATACAGACTGGTTACCTGTCGTAGAACTTTCGCATGATCCCTCTTGTGTATTTAGAAATCAAAACTTCCAGTTCGTTTGCCAGCTTGAAACCACTAGGCTTGGTGAAGAGAGTTGGGGTGGGTGGGGAAGAACTAATGTCTGTTTCACACACCAGATGAGAAAAGTTTGAAATATAATTATGGCAAATTAAGATACACTATTAACTAAGGCCTCACCTCCCCTGAGACCAGAGGAGCTAGATGGTGCCCAGTTACCATTACCAACCACTCTGAGCACAGACACAATAGATCGACCCAGGTAGAATAGGAGAATATGGTAGAACCAAGCTCAGATTCCTTAATAATAATAATTTAAAAAGCCCAGTCTGTCTGGGTCAGTAGACAGCCAGCGGCAACCCAAGATGCTCTTTAAACTTTGAATCTGAAACTCGTCCGGGAGGGCCGGGTCACCCACCTGATTCATTGACTCATAAAGCAGACACTAGCACCCGTGAATGCTATGCTGCTTTGGTTAACAAAAGAAAAGACCTGTGTGAGACCCAGAGGGCAACATTGGCCTGAAAGACTGCTGGGGCGATGGGGAGGGTGGATTTAGAGCAGGAATCCAAAATAATGAGAATGTGGACATGCTGTAGAAAGTGTAGCCTATGTCAGGAACAATGCCAGTAGAAATTGTCAATTTGGAACCTAATTTGCAGTGGAGACCCAGACCCAAAGCACAGAAAAATACTTTCAGAGATAATGTTCCTTTTAAAAAACGCACTGTAGCCTGTCAGCCACATCAGAGTCCTCACTAGACCCATGCAATTTTTTTGTTTTTGTTTTGTTTGTTTTGGGCAGCACTGCCCTCTGTGGGAGTAGGAGGCCCAGCCTTGCTCCTGGCGAGCTGCCGCTGGATTTGAACTGCCAACCCAGTGGGCCGCAGTCCCACACTCAACCACTGTGCCACCGGGGCTCAGCGCCCCAGGCAATTGTTATACTGCCTCTTCCAGTGGCCCAAGTCACCTACGTTAATGGGAGGGAGAACAGACCACACCAGGCCCTTAACCAACTGTCAGTAAAGCACAGAGGAGGCCGTCGATGGGGGCTTCATGTCCCCCATCACTTTCTCCCAAGGCATGGGGCTCCAGCTGCCTTCTCAGCATGCAGAGCTGATGTTGGGTCGATGACCGGCTTCTTTCAAAACTTCACCAGGATCTGATTGTATCTGCTGGTGGCAGCAAATTCCACGGGCTAGGAGCTTTGTCATCTAACTACAGATGGTGAGAAATACTTTTACATATTTGTTTTACATGTGCCTGCTCTGAGTTTAGGGACTTTGCCATCTGCCTTGGAAGAAAGAGATAGGTGACTTTTAATTGTGCTCTGAAAATGGCAAGAAAACGACAATCAGACAAGAGAAGGAGTGAAAATGCTTAGAGACAGTACAAAGGTCAGGATGTGCAGGTGAGACTGGGCACATCAGATAAAACGCACAGGGACCCAGATTGTCAGAAATCATCAGATGGTCTAATAGGGTGCCCGAGCACAAGCTCGCAAACAAAATCAGTGACTTCTCCAGAAACAAGAGTCAGCTAGAGAAAAAAGAATGAAAAGAAACATCTCATGGTAAAGAAATAAAAAGTGGATTTTATCTGATAGTAAGCTTAGAAGGCATGTGCAAGATCCAGTCACCAACCAAAGCTCAAAAAACGTTTCTGAGAGGCCCACAAGGAAGCTTGAATATTTGAAAAGCTGCACCCTCTTGTCCAACTGACTCAGCCTTCTGAAATAGCTGCATATATTTAAACATGATCCTCATCAAAGACCAGTCCATTACAAGGCAGACTTTATATAAATACGCATGCAAGGTAGGGAAAAGCTCTTAGGGAAAAGAAAAAGAATGGAGTGGGGACATTACCCACAGTAAAACAGGGGTGTCCAATACAGACGGTTAGCCTTGGGTGCCATTAAGTCGCTTCTGACATAAAGTGACCTGACAATACAGAGTAGAACCATTGCATACAGTCTCGTAAGCTGTCATTTTGAAAGAGCCCTGGTAGCACCATGTGATAAGCTCCGAGGTTGGTGGTTCAAACTCATCAGCATGCTCCTCATGAGAAAGAGGCTGTGTGCTTCCAGAAAGATTAACAGCCTCAGAAACCCCGTAAACAATTCAGCTCTGTCCTGGTGGGCAGTGATAATTCAGAATTGACCTGACAGCAGTGGTGTTTTTCGTCTTGCTTTGATTTTAAGGAAGAAGGACTTTCACTCTTTGATCGGAACCTAAATTGGCACAAATGCCGAGTCCTGTGGCAATGTCCGCTTCCTTTGGCCTCATACGGCGGTCAGCAAACTGCAGCTCTTTCAGTGTGCACGTGCGGCTCTGAAGTCACGTTGAAAACATTTGGAGGTTATTGTTTCAGATCACGGGGATTTCACTTGTTTGGAAAAACGTATTTCGTACTCTTGAGTGATTTTGAAGTTGCTGGGAGGGAGAGGATCGGCGCTTCGGTCTCGAGTTGGCCAGCACCTGCTGAGAAACGTACACGAGACGCTGCTTGTGGTCCTTGGATGCTGAGTTGGTTCTGACTCACAGCGACCCCCAGGGGCAGAGGAGAAAACTTTTCCCATGGGGATTTCAGCACTGCAGATCTTCCTCTTGCAGAGCCCCTAGTAAGTTCAACCCCCACCCCAAACTCTTGTTCAGTTAAGCGCTAAATGCCTAACTGTTGGGGCCACCCAAACCACACCCTCCGCCATTGAGTTGCTTCCAACTGAAAAGGACGTAGGCTCTCAATCTTTACGGGAGCAGACAGCCTCAACTTTCTTCCACAGAGCAACTAATGGGCTTGAACCACCGACCTGACAGCAGCCCACAGCACGCACCACAGCTGCTTAAATGCTGCATGGTCGGCCGCCGTCATTGCCGAGGTATCTACGGTGCAAGGATGGTGGAAGTGGACGACTTGTTCATCAGCTGGGGTAGAGGGAAGTACATTTTGGTGCACTGTCCAAACTCATGGCCACTGAGCTGACGAAGACTCACAGTGACCCCACTGGACAAGGTCGGACTGCCCTTGCGGGCGCCTGAGGCTATAAATCTGTACCAGAGAGGAAAGACTCCTCTTCCACCCTTGGAGTGGGTGGTGGTTACAACCTGCTGACCTTGCAGTTAGCAGCCCAACTAGTTACCCACTCTGCCACCAGAGCTCCTTGTCCACTGGCTGGGGTTCTCTACAGCCCTTAAAAAGAGTGAGGCGACATGCCCCCAGCTCCCCCAGGACTCCCTCCACTACTGGTCAGGCTCCATACACACACACACACACTTCCCCTCACCATCCCACCTGGCACTTTGAAAAACAGGGCTTCTGGGCAGAGATGCGAGACCCTCTGGAGAGATCACACACTGTCTTTTGGTTGTTGAAACTCAACAGCCGTCTCGTCAACTCTGACTCATAATGACCCTATGGGAGAGGATAGAGCTGCACCTGTGAATTTCTGAGACTGTCACTGTAAGGGAGTAGAAAGTTCAGTTTTTCACCCAAGTAGCAGCAGGTGGTTTCAAACTGCTTACCTTGCAGGTAGCACTCTTTTTTAATTGTCGTGTTTTTGCCAGAAAACTTCGCTCCCAACACACACACACCACCACCACCACCACACACACACACACACACACACACACACACACACACAGCTATTTTTCTAACAGCTGGTGGCTGCCTGCCCTGCCAGACCTCCCTGGTCTCTGCATCACCATGGACAGCATCTGCCAGGTGTGCTAGAGAGGCTCCCCCCAAAGGAGCCCCAGCCTTCAGCGTGTCCTGTGTATCAGACACCCCCAAAGCATTCCTGCATCTCTTGGTGAGACCACGAGCAGCCTACTTCCCTGAGAACAGAGCTTCCTCCTGAGGTTACCCGAATGGGCAGTACGGTCCTCGCACAGGAAGAAAGGGGCGGTGGTCAGCACTGGGCTGCTCATCAGAAAGTTAGCTGTTTGGACCCACTTGCTACTCCTTGGGTCAGAGCTGGTGATCACCTAAAGATGATGCCTGGGATGCCTGGGGGGGAGGGGGGGGCGCGGGTTAAGGCAGTGCTGCTCAATCACACAGTGTCCCTGTGAGTCGGCAGTCCACTCCCAGGCAACGGATAACGGGGCAGTTAAGGACCACGGTTTTTTTGACCTTTCCAAGAGAATGATCCATTTGAACCTAGCCATACCTTTAACTGTCCTTACTACATTGAATTCTTGAGCATATTCTCACCTCCCGCTCAAGGTCATTCCTAAAAGCAGTTTGTGATATTTGAGGACAGGATTGATACTCATACTGTGTTTGTAGGATGGGGAGGATGTTCAGCTTAGCACCAAACCAAAACCAAGCCTTCAGTTGACTGACCCTGTGCAGCAGGACTGCCCTCCCGCAACTCTTGGCAGGCGTAGACAGCGCCCTCTCTGTCCCTTGTATTAACTGGTGGATTTGAACTGCTGACCTTGTGATGAGCAGTTCAATGCAGAGCCCACTCTGCCCCCAGAGGTCCTGGATTAAACATACAGTGGTCAGTTTGAACTGGGACCTTGCCACTTCTAGCTATGCTCCACTCTGCAGGAAGTTCCTGGATCCCTGACAAGCCCTGGTGTTCTAATGATGCACTGAGAGTCACATTGCTTTCCCTGCCTCATCCAAGCAGAATCCTGACGTGCAATGGCTTAGTTACCGCAAGCCCTGGTGTTTCCCATCGCCTCCCCTCCATGTGAAAGTTGGACAGGGAGGAGTAAAGACCAGAGAAGAACACTAAAGTGCCACAGACTAACAAAAGAACAAACAAAAACAAACCCATCTGGGAAGAAGCATGGCCAGAGCGCTCTCTCAAGGCAAGGATGGTGAGACTTCGTCTTACATCCTTGGACACGTGGTCCGGAGGGACCAGTCCCTGGAGAAGGACGTCACGCTTGGTGTCGAGTAGAGGGGCAGCAGAAACGTGCCATGGCCTGACACAGTAGCCTCCAGCTTCCAATGGGCTCCAGTTTAGAACACATTGTCAGGACGACCCAGGACCTGGCAGGGTTTCGTTCTGATCATAGAGTCGCTGTGCATCGGAACCAACTTGATGGTACCTACAACAACAACAATGAGCTAGTGGTCTGAAAAGTCCACAGGGACAAATCTGCCCTGTCCTGTGGGGTCGCCATGGCCCTACGTTTAGTTTTCATTTTCCCTCTCCACGAAGCTGTTCTGATGATCCAAGCATAACTTGTGCAGAATGGCTTTGAAAATTAAAAAGACTGACTGACCACTCTTGTCAAATCGGTTCTAGAATAGTTTTAGAAAAAAACTGTGCCTTCCGGGAAACCAATTTTACTTGTAGTTGAAGCTAGCACCTCTAGTCTTTCAAACCAAGATTTCGAAGAGAGAAGGTTCTTGACCGACGAGAGCAATGGATCTGCTGCAGACCCTTGCCAGCACTGTTTCCTGCCCCATCAGCGTGGGGCGGATTGCCTGGCTGGCAGCTCCATGGCCACAAGCCCTCTCTGTCCACACAGTACACTATTCTGACCTTCCTCTTGCGCCACTGCAGAGACGGGTGCTGCAGGCCTGTGCAAACCACGCATCCAGGTAGCCTCTTTCTGCAGGGCACGCATACCAGAAAGCCAGTACGTATGAAGTGTGGCCCTTTTAACTGAGGCTGACCTGGTTGGCTTAATCCACTGCCCCACCTGAACTGTGTGATCCAGCCCATCTTGATCACCTGGACCGGCAGGGTCTGGGAGGGCAGAGGCTGGCCTGTGCGTTTCCTAGGAAGAGGGTTTAGCCCCACACGGTTCATTCTGCAGTGAGCATCAGACCTCGGATCTCCCTACTATTGCCGGTAAGTCGACGCCAACTCAGAGCGGGCCCAAAGGCCAATCTCTGAAAAGAAAAGCAAGCTCAGACACAGGACGAGCAGGGGGGAAGGATGGGCAGAGACGGGGGGCCCAGGGAAGCAGTGGACCAAGCGCTTGAAGGGAGGGTGACCCAGGCCAGTTTTTCAGCCACGAGCTACATCCAATTTAATTTTGGCCCCCAACATTACAGTCTACCTTTCTGACCTACTTGATTACCCCCAAGGTGGAATCAACTTGGAAGCAGCGAGTTTGTATTGCTGTTGTTGTGTGTTTCCTAAGAATCTTCGTGGGGCTGTGGGGTAGGCCTTTGAGTTTCTAAGTGCAAGCAAGATCGGTGGTTCGAATCCACCAGCTGCTCCGAGAGGGAACGATACGGCTGTCTGCTCCCTGAGAGAACTTCCCCTCTCAAGATCTCCTCCAGGATTGCTGTGAGGTGGAGTAGACGTGGTGGGAGCGGGCTTTGCTGGTTGCTTTAGGTAAAGATGCTCTCGGGGCCTTTGGTGCAGTAAAGTGACCAGCAGGTAACCAAATGGTCCGTGGTTCACGCCCACCACCTGGAGTGGGAAGACAGATGTGGCGTTGGCTTCTGTAAAGCTTCAGCTTTTGGAAACTTAACGAACAACTCAGTTTTGGTCGGTCCGTGCCAGTCTCACCCTTCGTGGGACCGAGACGGGTCTTCTTTTGTATCGTTTACTCTGCTGAACACAGTTCCTGACCTGGCCCCTCAGCGTTCCTGCAGGACTTGTCCCTTCTCCACTAGACAGCCACCTTGCCTATGCTTTTCCTCCTCACTGGACCAGCGAGAAGTAACCGTGCCTCCAGTGTCCCTGCTGCTGGCCTTCATTCATATGAAGGGGTCTTAAAAAGGTCATGGAAAAGTGGATCTAAAGCTGCTGGGTTCCCTAAACTCTCCACAGGGTGCATATACACCTTTATATATAGATATAGATATACCTTTACTCATAAATATATATAATCAGTAAGCGATTTGTTGTATATTTGTGTTAATGTGTGCACACTTGTGCATGTATAATGACTTACTGATTATAATTATATATATTATATATCACAAATGTATCCGTTGCTCACTGCCCTCGGGTGCATTTCAGCTCTTAGCAACCCACAAGGACAGTGTAGAATGGCGGGTTTCTGAGGCCGTGGGGCTTCAGCGTGCCCCAAACACATGACAGACACTCGATCATGGCAGACACTCCCTGGGGGAGAAGGTGCCATTGCCAGTGAGCCCCCCCGCAACTCCGGCCTGACATGTGTCAGGTCAGTGGAATGGGCCCCCCTCTGACTTTCAGTGGCTGATTCTTTTCAGACATAAATCGCTAGGCCTTTCTTCCGCTCTCCTCTCAATGGTAGCAGCCACATGTGCGACCATTCACACCACTGGTGAGTGGCCACTTGCCCGTGTAGACCAGCGTGTACACAAGGAGACCACTTGTGTACTTAACACCTTAACACCACGTAGCTCCCTGAGCCAGGAAAGGAAACGCACACAGAGAGGATTCCGCCCCCCAGCGAGCCCAGAGAACAGGACGGCTGTCCTTCATGGAGCCCGTGACCCTTTCCTGGGGGACAGAGCCTTGTCTTTCCCCCACCAAGGGCTAGCCGTGGCTTCCTGTGGGCTTCAGGTTGGTGGGGTGTGATGAGGGAATCTATGCTAGCCTGCGCCCCCCCACCCCCTCCCCCCACCCCCACCCCACATAGCTAACAGTTCCTTTCACACAATGAGGTTTTACAGTCTCAATGAAGTAGAATCACATGAAACCTTGTCAATCTGTAGAAATTACCAGATTGTTCTGGATGGAGGAAAGGGAAGATATATTTATTTGTTTATTTTTACAGTTGTCCCTCAAAATTTATTCATGGGGGCTTTGGGGGATTGGTTCCAGGATCTCTCATATGGATGCTCAAATCCCTCATGTGAAATGATGTATCATTTGCTTATGATCTATGAACATCTTCTAAAAACAAAGCAAAATTCACTGCCATCAAGTCAATTCCTACTCATATCCACTCTTTTTTATAGATAAATTCTTTTTTCTTTACATTTTTTTAAATAGTTTTATTGGGGGCTCCTACAGGTCTTGTAACATTTAATACGCCCTTTGTATCAAGCACATTTGTATACATGTCATCTTCATTTCCAAATATTTTCTACTTGAGCCCTTGGTATAAGCTCCTCTTTCTACCTCCTTTTTTTTTTTTTTTTAAATCATTCCGTTGGGGACCTGATTTTATTTGTGTTTTTTAAAAATTTGCTTTACTAATGTGCCCGTTAGACATTAGCTCGCTGCTAAGCTGACTCCTGGATGGCATTCCCTGCATGGAGCGACGGTGAGGTACTATCTTCATGCAGGGTTAAAACCGTCCCCCGGGGGGGGGGGGGGGGGCATGTGAGCAGACACTATTGAACTCTTGGGCTCAGCAATCCCACCTGGAAGCAAATTCCCCAGCTGCCCTACCTGAGCCTTGGTTGGTTCATGATTTAGACGGGGCAGCCCTGTATTCCATGGGAGGGGCCATTCCGTGGCAAGCCTGTGTCTACCTGGAAGATAACATGGCATGTTCTCATGGGCCAGATCCCATCATGGATGGAAGAAGCAGCTGACCTCATCAGTTCACTTTGGTATCAGTGTTTTGGGGAAGAAAATGCTAAAGTGCGCCATCTCTGTTTTTGGAGATTTGGTCCGTTCCCCCAAAGCCTGATACAGATATTTGCGCAAGTACTGAATCCACAGCCCTGGGCAGGTTAGCCAATGGATTTCATGCTGAAGGGACCTGCTGGAACTGCCCTCCTCTCTTCCTGCCATGAAGTCAGGACTGACTCAACGTGACCCCTGTGCATTCCTGCTACTGTAACTGGAGTAGAAAGTCTGGTCATTCTCCCACCTGAGCTGCAGGTGGGCTCGAACTGTCGACCATGTGGATCGTGGGCCAACGCACAACCACTGCACCGCTGGGCTTCTTAGTCTGGCAGTAACAGGAAGATCACATGTGAGTTTCTTTGAAGGAGAAGGATTTCTTCTCTCGTGCGTCTGAAAGCTCGAAGCCCCACGCAGGGTCTCAGCAGTGTGCATCTCCGTCCAAGCACCTGGTGTTTTCCATCAGCCCTGGGCACTTCCTGGAGCTCCTCAGTATTCAGCCACGTCCGTCCCCCTGTGTGTCTGTGTGTCCATTCTGCAGTTTATCTAGCTCACAAGTGACTCGGGTTAGGACTCCCCTGATACAGGGCCGACCTTGTCAGGGTAACCAACCGCACTGCCAATCGGGCCGATGCCGATTCACAGAGACCTGTGGGGCAGGGTCGAACTGCCCTGTGAGCTTCTGCACTTCTAACTCTCTTTACGGACGTGGAAAGCCCCCCCCCCCCATCTTCTCCCTCAGAACGACTTGTGGTTTCAAACTACTGGCTGGCCTCAGGGGTCACAGCTGGACACGCACCACTATGCCACCAGGGCCCCTTAGTACAACCAGCGGACCCCCTAGTCTCCAAACAGAGTCCTGTCTGCAGGTACAGAAATGGTGATTTCCGCATCTGTTTTGGAGGGACACAATTCAAGCCTTAACACGGCTATCGAAACTTAGCTCCCCAAAAGGTCTGGCCCAGCTCATGTGCACCCCATCTCTCTGTCCCTCTGCCCGACTCCTCTACAAAGACACGCACAGACCTCGTACAGCTCAGCAGGCCAAGACATGGGCACAGAAGGAGGGGCAGCATTCGTAGGTCATTTAACTCGCTAATTCCCCAGTTTGCCCTCAGGACTGCTTTAGCCCATATTTTAATTGTCCTGTTTGACTTCTCGTTTGCATCCCTTTCCCTCTGTTTTCTTTCCACTTCCCAGTGGAGGCCAATCTGCTCTCAGGCTCCTGATCCTCAAGGTTTCACTCATCCATCTTCAAACTCTCAAGTGGGGCCACTTCCCCCTTCCCAGGCCAGAGCTTACTGTCTGCCCTGTAGACCGCACCCAGCAAAGCCCACCCCCTGGCTCTCCTTGACCACAGGGACATTTTCCCCAACACGGGGAAAGTGAGCTGGCTTCGTCCCTGACTGCCCCTCTCCAAGACAGAATCAAGCCTGCTGGCATGTCCTCTTTCTGGACCTCTTCCGTTCACCAACTGGCCCCGAAGAACAAACCTGTCCCTGTCACCCCAAATACAGGCGCTGTGCTCTTTGACCTTCTGGACTTAGGCAGCCCCTCTCCCTCCCCAGAATGCCCATCCCCACTTCTGCCCATCAAGGTCCCCCAAACCCTGGCATCTTTTGAAGCCTTGATTTGAGGAACTGAACGCAAGACTTTGTAAGTGCCCTTAAGTGTGTTTTTCTATGCGAAGGGCCAGCTTTCTGAAGCATCTCCAGAACCCCGGGGGCACGGTGGTTCCCCCTTCAGCTGTGATGCCATTGGCGAGTGAGCACCCGCTGCTCCGAGGGAGAAAGATGGGACTTTCCACTCATCGACGTTAGGGCCTCAGGAACTCGCAGGGACAGTTCTGCCCTGTCCCACCGGGTCTCTGTGAGTCGGCGGCATCCACTCGACGGCCACAGTCAAAGACGCCTCTCAGGGAGATGCGTTCACACAGTGGCTGCAGCACTGGGTTCAGACCCAGCAACCGGGCAGGGTTTTCTTCCGTTGGCCGTCGGTCACTGTCTATTGGGATTGGACGTGACAGCACCTACTAAGCAAGAGACGGAAGCCTTCCCGGTGGTGTGGTGCGTAAGCACTGGTCTGCTAACTTCAGGGTTGGCAGTTCAAACCCACGAGCCGCTCTGTGGGAGAAAGGTGAGGCTGACTGCTCCGGGAGAGATTTACAGCCTGGTAAACCCAAGGGACCAGTTCTCCCCTGCCCTGCAGTGTTTCTCCGAGTCAAAATTGATTCCATGGAAGTGGCTTTGGTTTAGGTTTTAGGAGATGTCCTACTCGGATATTTTAAAGTGCCTGCTTATTTATTACTTGCACTGGGCGGAGAGAAGGTTTTAGAAGCCAGTTATCCGAATGCTGAGATCTGAAACAATGTTTAACAATAGACTGGGTGGCTTTACACGCCCTTGGGAATTAATCTCCTATCTACTTCAGGACGGTTTCTCTCTAGTTCCTTAATCTAACCTATCTCTACTCAGAAGTACATCTTATTAACTTTAGGGGAAGAGGCAGTAACATGAAAGCTACGTAAAATAATCGTAGAGTTACTGTTTTTTTTTTAAGTCACATGAAAGAAAATTTTGTTTAAGGCTGATGTCATCGATCCTGAAAGCTTTGTGCCGGGTGGTAGTATTGCCATAGACTTAAAGAGAAAACTTGACAGAATGGAAGGAGATCTAACTGTGGGTGCTACCATGGGTGCACGCCCCACTAGGGTGAGGCAGGGGATTAAACTGCCGAGACATCCTGCATTTTCATAGCTAATATATGAGCTGCAGGGCAAATGACTTCTTAGACATTGAAGTATGTAAGTGTTACAGTGTAATGTTCATAATGAGTGATCATTTTGATGAGCTTGTTAAAAGTAAAAAAGGCGATTAATTTCCCTTTCAAGCAGTAGCATGTGATTTAAAAGACAAAAAAAAAAAAACAAAACCAAAACACACAAACCACCAAACCTTCCGCCAACTGTCGTTCATACGAGGCTTCCAAGGGTGAGTGGGAAGAGTCAATGATCTTTTCATTCCGTGTGGTTTTCCCCTGGGGAACGATCGTGTCAGGGCCCTTTCGTGGAGCCTGGTGAGCAAGCCCAAGGTGTCGAGAGCCCTGCGGGATGGTTCCAGCAACTGCAAGGTGTTCTACAAGATTACCCAGAATTCAGCACCTTTTCCCTCGGCTCCTGCTAGTGAGGCTGTCAGGGTCCCCGGTGGCAGGCCGAGGTGACGTGGGCTGCGTCTGCTTCTGTGGGCACCCCCTCTTCTCTGGCTTTAGGTTCTTCTCCCTCCACTGCCCCTGTCTCTTCTGTTCTCTTTGCTTCTCTTTCTCCACCCAGGCGCACAGGGCACGGGCCATGCTCCCGTATCCATGCCGGCTTTTTCCGAATGACTTCACTGCCGCGTTTTTATCCAGGATGAAGAGGGGGCTAGCCTCCGTTCTTTTGGAACCGCAGGGAAGGTGTCTTAGCCTGTTTGCGTTGAAACACAAATGCCTGTTGTTGAACACGGCATCTGCTGGGTGATAGTTCCCTCAGGTCAGAGCAGAAGAGCAACCAACTGCTCTTTGGGTGGGAGGGGATAGGAAGGTGAGGAGGTTGGTGCCCCACACTGGTGCCTTCCAACTGCTCAAGTAAGAATGTTCTCTCATTGCCAAACAAAACAAAACAAAACCCAAGGGGGCTCCTGCCCTCCTTCGGCCCCCACCCCACCCCCTTCTGTCCCTAATGGCTGGATGTGCCCAGAGGTTTGCTTTTTTTATTAAGCTTGTTCCTAGTGTGCATACTCTTGTTTTATCTTCTGGTGGCGGGCGGGACCAAGCAGGGGGAGGCACACTTTGCAGGGAGTGCTGCTGGCCCACTCCCACTGCTTCAGAAGTTGGGGCGTCAGCAAATCTGTGGAAATTTCTCTGGTTAGCCTTTGATTACGATCTTGTCTTGAGCCCTTTTTTTAATGACATCTATTATCAGATCGAAATGGCCATCGAGACGCTGCAAAAGTCTGACGGTCTGTCCACTCACAGAAGCTCTCTCCTCAACAGCCATGTAAGTTGCCTCTTTCTTCTTGTCGTCTAACCTCTTGCTTGTTCTGCATGTGTTGCCTGCCTCTAAATGCTTGTTTTGTTGATTTACTCATTTGTTTTTGCGGCTTAACCTTCTTTTCTTCAGCCCCCGATGATCTCCGTCACACCTAGTGGCCATTTGGCCCATGGGATAGCTGAGAATTAAGAGTATCACCCACCCACCTCCGGCCCCTATTCCCTCCTGTCTGCTAGGCTCGTCCACTGTTGGGGGGCTGTTCTAATCCTCCCCAGCTACTACCAAGCTGCCATGTGATTTGTAAAGTTTGTATAAGGCTTGAAAGCCTTATAAAATGTGTGGTTTGGTGTGAGTGTGTGTGTGTGTTCATATATATGTGTGCATGTAATTGTATTTTTAGTGTTTATTTGGGGTTTTTTTAATATGGAATCACTAGGAATCTCTTCAATTGAGATGGAGGAGCAGTCATGGCTGCCCATATGTAACATCAAGTGGAGTAGTCCAACGACTCCCTCCCTTCCCCCCCCAAAATTGGTCATGCTGAACCCAGTAGTGAATTGTGGGAGCACAATTCTGGCCAATCAGAAGAGAGAGGGTGGGGAGGTGAGTCTGCCCATGAGCTCAGTCCAACAGAGAGCTGGACACGGGCCAGAGAAGCAAGGCGCCGTAGATCAGGCACGGATGGCTAAGGACCGAGACCACGCAGAAGCGGGGTCCCTGGTGCTGGGAACTTCCCCCATCCCCAGTGGCAGCATCCCTAGGACCATGGTAAGTGTGAGAAGAACAAGGGCAGTTGGGGGAAACTGGGAGCGTATTTTCACAAACTGCTCCTGTCTGAGGAGCCCACGGGACCTGCTGATTCCAAGCGGCTCCCGTGAGGGTGACTGTGGCCTGTGTGGAGAATGCCCACCGACCTCTGACTTCCAGGAGCTGCCGTGGTGGTCTGATGAGAGGCGAGCAGCGGGGACCAGGAGTGGCTCCCCCTCCTATCCGGCAGGTGTAGGACAGAGCGTGCCACGGCTCATTCATTCTCACCCCAGCCTGTGACGGGCAAGTCCCCAAGGGCAGTCACACCAACGAGAGACCACGGCTTCTGCACCAGATGCCTCCACTCATACAGACACATCGTTGAATGGGGTTGACTGCTTGTGTTCGACAAGCGAGGTTCACCTGGAAATGGCTCCTTGGGAGAGAAGCAGGTCCTCCGCCGTGAAATTGTATCTGATAACAGAGGCGAGCAGTCCCAGAGTGCTAGCATGCTGGCTTCAGTGTTTGCTTGTATGCTATTTTGAAACAGCAGGAGAGGCCGTGGTCCTGGCTCAGTTCCTCTGAGGCAAGGGCTTTCTGTCCCCTTTGGTTCGTTCCTGTGGGGAAGTTGCATGGCAAAGGCAGACAGACCGGCCCACTGTACAGTAGATTGTGATTTTGCTGGAATGCGTACATCCATCCCGAAACAATGGACGCCTTTTCTGGGAACTTGTATTCAGTATGGCACTCTGATACCTTTCTTAAGGATATTCCGTCTCCTGCTGGGGTGAGTCTGCCTCATTTGCTGTATATTCTTGCTATATATGCCCTGGAGGCATAGCCATTATGCACATGTTGGGCTGTTAACCATGAGGTCAACGGGTCAACACCACCAGCCTTTCCTGGCACGATGATGAGGCTTTCTACTCCCATAAAGAGTTGCGGTCTCAGAAGCCCGCAGGGGCACTTGTGCCCTACTCCAGACTGGATTCGATGGCTGTGGCTGGGTGTTTTGCTTTGGTGTCAGGCCCGGGGAGGACCGCCGGCGGGGCAGCAGTTAGACAACTGGGTGCTCACGGAATTGCAGCAGCCAGAGTAGGACAATGACCAGGAGCCACCTGCTTAGAGATGCTTTAAATCCTGTGAACCCGGTAGGCAATTTTCAGTCTACATGAAAAAGGTTTCGCATAGAGGGGTTTTATTTCAAAACAGAAACACACGCACTGTTAATATTTTGAAGATCCCTGAACTGTGCTCCCTCTCCCCCGCGCTGTGGACGCTCGTTAGCAGACGTCACCCCGGTGGTGCATTGGTTAAGCACCCAGCTGCCAATGGAGGGCGCGGAACCCGCCAGCCCCTCCACAGAAGAAAGCCAGAGACAGCCTCTTCTGTGAAGAGTGATGGCCTCTGAGCGCCTGCAGACTCTGTCGCCTTGCCGCACTGTGCTGCATGTGTCTGCTCCAGATCTGCTCTCAAACACATAAGCTTACCAGTTGCACTGTGTCTGCTTTGACCATGGCCGCCCTGAAGCTCACACAGGGTTGCCTCTCCGGCATGAGAAGGTTTGAGGTTCTGCTTAAGAAGTTGTTCATAGCCAGTGTGGCCTGTTCCCTGGTTTCTGAAGAGGGATTTAGCCCAGGTGGCCAGGAATCCCTTCACATACTCTGTGGGGATGTGGAAAAGAAGACTGGCCATTTTCCCTTTATACATTGGATTAGTTACAATGACTCAGAAAGCGTCTCCTGGGGTCAATCAGCCAAGCAGTCCTCCTGTCTCCTGGTGCCCCTTGGCCTGCCCTGGTTCCATGGCCATAACGGAGGGAAGCCTTAAATTCCACCCGCTGTCTGCAGCAGGGCCTCTGGTCTTGGTCTCATGGACCAGGTCCAGTCTCTAGATGGAAACAGGTGTGGGGAGTGTCCATAAAGTGCCTGGCACGGTGGAACCGATGAAGGCCACCCCCCCCACACACACACACCATCCCTTGTCTGCCACAGACCCGTCCCAGTGCCACGCCTGGAGCTGACCACGGGCCTCCCTGGCACCGCATGCCCCCTGTGCCACCACCAGCACAGACACCAGGGCAGGCCTGGCTGCAGCTTATAGCTCGTAGGCAGGCAGTGACCTTTTGGGACCAATTCTGTGTTTGTTTTCTTGTGTTACTAGTTCTACACACACACACACACACACACACACACACACACACACCCCAAAACAAAACAAACCCACGTCTTCCCAGTGCCCAGAACAGAGCCTGGAGCCTGGTGGGTGCTCAGTGATTATCTGCTAAATGAGTGACAAGGAGGAAAGCAACCAACCCTTGCCATCCCTGCAGTCCTCCAGATGCCCATGCTGTGTGCGAGCGTGTGAACATGAGCGTCTCTTCTCTGGGGTCTCCACCCTGTCTCCTGTCTCCTAGGAAGAACGCGCGGCTGTGCTGTCGTGTCTCCCTGTCCCTCACTCACAGACTTGGGTTTTAAGATGAGATAACGTTGTCCCCTCCAGCGTCCGAGCCAAGGGTGGCAGCGTGCCTCTCCCTGAGTTTTAAATGTGACTCTTAGGTGGGTGTTTGCGGCATCCTACCTAGCCACACGCTTTTTCTGATAACCGAGGAAACGTTAGTTCTTCTGCCCTCATCCAGCAAGATTTTCTGGAGAAATGGCTAGAGGCTCAGCCCAAAAGAGATCCAAGTGTCTGCAGCCACATCAGTGCAGAATTGAGTCTGTGCCCTCAGTGAGAAGCCCAGTCAGCTGGCCTTCCAGGGCTGCCCTGTGCTCAACAGGGGCTCTTGTAGATGAGAAAGGAGACTCGGAGATGGTGTCCAGTCAGTTGTTCCCAGTGTGCCCATCGCGTTTCTGTGTGTGTCTGTGTGTGTGTGTGTGTGTGTGTGTGTGTTTAAGACCATTTAAAGTCTAGTAAAGACGCTTCAGGCCTTTGCTTTACATGCTTTCTACAATCCACCAAATTACTCTTCTGGGACGTTTGTCTCTGTTGGGCTGCTGTGATAAGTCCAGCCCAGAGCAGAGCCAACACATCCTCGTCATCAGTCTCGGCTTGTGCGTCCTGTGACTAAAACTTAGGACGGAATTAAGGCCTGTCAAACGCACATCGCCAGGGTGTCGAACTTCAAGTGAGCCTACCTGATCAGAATCCAGCTGGGGGCAAAATGCCAAATGTTAGATTTAAATGATAACTGGCGAATGCAATACACACATACACACACACACACACATATGTCAATCAGTGTTTCCTTTTGGGAAAATGAGAACTGTTTCTCTTCTTTAATCTGTCCTGATTAATATAGATTAAATGCAAAGGTTGAAAGATTCAATTATATTGGTCCCCACCCTTAAATGAGCTTATGTTAATTCATTAGTAGATAATCAGGCTTTAAAGGTAAAGGTTAGAAGCTCCTATGGTATTTTGTCGGCTTTTAAATCATACACGTAAACAAATGCCTCAGCAGACATTTCGTAAGCCAGAACTCAGCGGTGAACTCCAAACTCGTAGGCATCAGGGTGCTGAGGGCCGCTGTCCCGGTCAATGTGTGTGGAAGACAGCCCCCCTGGAACAGGCCCTTCCTTTTGCCAGGGCTTCTCGGGGCGTGGGCTCTGGGGTCACCCCTCACTTCCAAGACAGTAGAATCCATGCTCTCTTACACTGTGTTCCACAGCGAAGTGACCATCATTAGCGCGTCAGAACCCAGAGGTCAACCTGGGGCAGCAAGTACCGGCAACGGCCTGTCCTCAAGCTTGACGTTCTCCAGCCCTCTGGCCCTGCGTGCCCCCGATGAGTGGGCACCCAGCCCAGAGTCTTCTGCGGGGCCACCTCCATCCTCCAGGGCTCTGGTGGTCCCCTCACTTCCATCTGCCCCCTCAGGAGATCCCCGGGCACCTGGAAAAGAACCCACAAAACCAACCTGGCTCCAATGAGACCCACCCCGGAGCCACCTGGGAATGTCTCAAGCTAACAGAAGGAACTGGAGGGAGGGGCGGGGCATAACCCCCACAGCCACAGACCCCTTGAGAAGGTAAAATGACCATAAGACCCGTCAGTCTATCTGTCCTCCCATCGGTCTAGCTCCTTCCACTGGCTTGGCCACTGCAGAGGGCCATGGAACCAATGCTTCCAAACCCGCTTCCAGCCCACCAGGGATCGTGAAGTCCTCCTCTGATTTAGAGTGGCCTGGTTAACTCTTTTTCTGAATATGTGAACTTACCCCGGGGTGCAAACTTATTTTTTTATACATGGCTTTCATATTCGCCTTTGTTTTCACTGTTAAAGCCCCCTTCAGATATTTTACCACGGGAGGCGCTTCAAAACCCTCTCTCCAGTAAGACTCCGTATTACGTTACCCTGAGGACTGTGGATTACTTGTCTTCAACTTAGTTCACTCGTCTTTACCGTGAAGTAAGCGTTGCAAGGAGACCCGTGCGTCCTGAAAGCGCTCTATAGAGAACTCTTATTTCTATCCTGGGTTAATTAAAGAGATGGTTTTCATTTGCTTTATAATCACTTTGAAGTGTTTTATATCAGGCCATTTTAATGACTACTCTGCCTTTGACTACACAGCTTGTCTTGTAAAGTGGATGATTTTCTGTTTCTGAGCATAAACAGATACATACATGCCCCCCTTCAGTGATGACTTCCTGCAGCAGCATGTGCCGTCTTCATAGGCAAAAGGAAGAAAGACTGGCGTGTTGTCTCTCCCCTCTGTTAGGAAGTCATGCCTTTATCCTGTGGATATCTAATCCTTATCATTTTAGGGGGAACTGGATGTATGTGTGTCCACACAAACTTATTCTTTGCCATTTTTAACTCAATACACCAAGAAATTAACCAGGCTCCCGGCCCTCAAGGCAAGACTGTCAGAGAGCAACACTGTAGAAAGGGTTAGAACGGCCCCTGCCCCTGGGTCCCCTGAGACTGGAGTTCTTCTCTCTCTCTCTCTCTCTCTCTCTCTCTCTCTCTCGCGCGCGCGCGCGCGCGCTAACAGCCCAACACATAACCACAAGCCACAGAGGCAATATAGAAGTTTAAATGAAAGTCTGAGTAGTTCCCAACCACTGGAGTTACAAACCCACGCCCAAGGTGTAGCACGTTAAAGACTGGAGGGCTAGAGGATGACCCGCCGACACTCCCTCGTAAGGTCCCCCAGACCTTCATTGGCATGACGGCACTGTTAGATTAAAGTGTCTTTCTCCGCCTGGAAGTGTGCCTTCGTGTCCTCTACACCGAGAACAGCACACAGCAGGCTGCACACTGACGCACATACTTGACAGACTGAAGGTGGAGACCCACCCTACCTAGCTGCTCCAATTTAAGCACCAAGTAGCCTTAAAGACGAGACTCGGGAGCAGGGGTCTTTCTGTATTCCAGGAACAGCTTGTATTTCCACATGCATGTGACCCTGTGGGGACTTCACGTCTTCCTAACTGGAGCCATGATTAGACTCACCAAGTCGGCTTGGCTTCATGGCTGTGCCACCGAAGCCCACAGTCCAGGTGGGTCCAATAAACTACCACAGTGGCCTAAGCAGACACCTGAATGTGAAATCCAGCATGTCCCCGTCAAAGGTACATGTGCTCCAAAGATGCACCAGGAGCCTGAAAGTCTGCAGGCCCCTGTTGTCCCAGTTGTTTGACGGCAAGGCTGAAAGTGTTACCAGCAAGACCCCAAACATGCTCCTGTCCCCCATACTGTGGGTCTCAGACTTTGACCTTCAGTTCCTCAAGGGCAAGGGTGAGACCCTCACCCCGCTGTGCCTAGTGCATACTTGGGCTCTGCCATTGACATCTAACGTGTCTTACCAGTAAGTATCATCGCCTCGGTGATAGCGCGGGCACCGTGTGTGTGGCAGCAAGTGGTGTGGAAGGCCTCTTGGCCTCTGTTTTCCTTACCCGAGCCATCCTTGGGCGCCCGCTTCTGGGAGCAGGCCAGACGCGCGAGGGGCTGTGAGTCCCTTCCAAGAGAAAGGCCGTCGCTGGGGTTCTCCTTTGATAACTAAGGCACAAATAAAGTTGGAACTCCACGCTGTATGATCTGGATTCGATGTTGTGAACCCCGTTTCTTCCCCCTTAATGGACTCTCCAGTGCACACAGGACAACATGAATCTTTAAAAGGTGTACTGTAAACAGAGAAAATATGGCTTTCTGGTATACCAGCCTTATCACCTACCTTCAGAGGCCATCAAAGACTGTGTCTTTGAGGCAGTCAAATCTCCACCCCAACCCACTCACTCTCTTTAATTCTGGGGCCGCATTGGTTCCCTTTGTACCTCCATAAATCTGCCCCGGGAGCCAACACCAGTAAGGCAGGGCCTTGTGGTAGCCTGAGAGAAGTACCTCGAATGCTTTATGAAAACGAACAGGACCGGACATAAGGACTGTCTGGCTATCGTGCTTTCAGAGCCGGGCCCAGAAGGCATATTCCGGGCCATGCTGCCAGACTGGGTGATCGGGTTTTGCCCTGGAGTGATTCGAAAGCTACAGCCAGGTAACCGGATGATTTGAATTCCCCCAAGGTGGTTATCTGTCTCCAAACCAACAATCCTTGCAGAAAAACTGAGCATACCATTAACATGTGCTGGAGCGGCCCAAGCCATGGACACTGCTTGTGGTTAAGAGTGGTGATGAATGGCCACTTCCAGTGTTTTCTGGAAGTTTCCAAAGCCGGATTACGTTGGGTTTGGGTCCTCGCCCTACATATGCTCTCTGCCCGACGGCTCGCTGGTGACCCTGGGTCCGTTCTCGTAGTGTTTGCGGTGTGTGGTGAGCTGCCTGGTGCCTCTCCGCTGACTCTGCCTTCTCTACACTAGCTCCAGTGGCTGTTGGACAATTACGAGACAGCAGAAGGGGTCAGCCTTCCCAGAAGCACTCTGTACAACCACTACCTACGGCACTGTCAGGAACACAAACTGGACCCAGTCAATGCCGCCTCTTTTGGAAAACTAATACGGTCCATTTTTATGGGGCTGCGAACCAGGCGATTGGGAACTAGGTTAGTACTGAAAAAACAAACAAACAATAAACTAAAAAGAGGTCATGTCCTCATCTCTTTTTGTTTCAAGCAGTTGCTGTGTTGTTGTATCTGTTCCTTTTGGTTCGTTGGTTGGGTTTGGGTTTGATCAGATGTCCTGCACCACAGGTGATGCCTGAAGTTAAAAAAAAAAACAAAAAAACCAAAACCAAATGAAACCCACTCTGCTTAGAAAAGCCCCCCAGGCCAAGGGACTCCTGGGGACCCTGGGGTGGGGGTGGGGTGTTGTCTGAGCTGAGAGAAGAGCTAGCTACCAGCCCCCACTGCCACCCCCACCCCCCACCCCCTAGCATTCAGCGGTCCAGACCCGTGAACATGAATTTGCATGCGATGCCTTCGAAACCCACCCAGCACCCCCTCTCCGTTTTGAAAACCACCAGGCCGAAGCTGCTGAATGAAGGGATAATGAGAAACGGAAAGCCCCACCCGGCATCTCTTGAATCCTGCAAAGCCACAGCTAGCTGTCTGTATAAACAGCACTTGTCCTTGGACAGAGTAAGGCATTCCAGCTGTGTGTTGTCTTTGTTTCCATTTCATACCTGAAGATCAAAGCAAAGCCAATAGGTAAACGTGCCCGCAGCGGGGCTCGAGAGCCCTCAGGAAGGACCCGAGCCCCCTTGGCCCGTTGTCAGCCCGGCATGCTTTCCCTCTGCTCTTCCCCAGTGAGAGAGTGTCCGGGCACCAGTGAGAATGGGGCCAGTACAGCAAAGACACTTCTCTCGGTTTTCCCTCTTTGCAAAGTGGTGTCAGTGATCTTTAGCTAATTAAAACGTGATGGCAGGACTACCTAGCAGCACTGCACTTTTCCCACTCCATCTTTTTTTATGTTTTTAAATCGGCATCATAGAAGTAACTTCCAGGGCCCGAGCAGAACACATACATGGCTTTTATTACCTCTCTCTTACGGAGCAGGGTATAAAAGCCTGACTGTCAAACTGGTGACGGTGGCAGATACTCTTCCACTATCGCAAACCACCACCGTGTAAGTCATCCAGTCGATAGCATTCTGCGTTCAAAGTAACACATGAACTTGGTTGGAAACCACCTGATGAGGCAGCCAAGGCCCGGGGGGCCTGGGAGTGAGACCCCTGAGCCACGGTTTGCCTTTGGTGGCAGGGCACCCAATTGGCCCAATCAATGTATTCTCTTCTATCAATGCCTCAAAGGCAAGTAGACTTGAAACGGGAGCATAGGATGTAGCCTCTTTGGACCAGAGGAACTAGTTTCACCCTGGGTGTTGGGAGGAATAGGGTATTGTTCTCCTAGTACCCATCCCCATTCCCACCCCAGAAGCTGTACCAACTATCTCCTACCTGCTGGCTTGGAGCTTACGGAGCCAGTATTTTGCAATCCTGGGTGTTTTTCAACGTTGTAATCACTGGCTTGTTGTCCCTGTTGTCACCCAGGGGATCTCAGTGGGTCCTATTTCGAGGCTTCTTTCAAACCTGGGGACAGGTCTTTAGAAAGGAACAAACCGGTGGGGGGAGGGGGGGGGATCCTCGGGGGTGCGGGTTTTGTGAACAAGTAGGACCCATACTCGGTAAATCCACACTGCACTCTTACACCTCCTACTGCCCGATTGCCACAATGCTCTTTCTCAGACTCCCTCTCTCCCCGTGCTCACTGTGCAACAATTATGCCTTCTGGTTCTTTTAAAATTGGAGGTAGCATTTGCAATTAAAGCTGGAAAGCTGAGCCTACGAGGAGATGGAGGTGAGCCCCCTGCCCCCCCACCCCCTCCAGGAGCGTTGAAACAAACGCTGTCTTCTAAAGACCGCAGCACTCAGCCCTGGGGAAGCTGGCAGTGGGTGGGAAGGGCGCAGGGAACACCAACCCAGAGCACGGGGCAGATGCAGGCGGGGCCATGAAGGAGCCCTGGTGGCAGGTGCTGTAGGTCAGCAGTGGGCTGTGGACCGCAAGGTCAGCGGTTCACCCTCCCCAGCCAGCCGCTGTGTGAGGAAGAGGAGGCCATCTGCGGAGGCACCCGATAGGGTAGCTGTGATGCCCGGCAGTGGGTTTAGGTTTCCTGAGTTGGGGCCATCACTGACACTGTCTGGTAAATCCATCCAATCAGAGCTAGACTTGTTTGCATGTTTGTAACCCAAAGGGGACAAGAAATCAACCTTCCTAGCTTCTACAGGAAGGTGGTCTCTGAGCCCCTCTTTAAATCCACTCTGAGAATGGGCGCTCAGCGGTCCCCTCCATTGCCCGCTTTTTGAAAATAGGACTGGGCATTTTCGCTCTCAAAATACAAGGAGAAGATGAGCTAGCGCATCAGAAGGAACCCGCTCCCCAATCCCAATGTCCCCAAGCCACACCCACTACCATCAGGTCCGATATGACTCGAAGCAGGCCTATGGGACGTAGCAGAACTAGACCTTGACCCATTGCCCCAGTAGGGTCTGTCTCCACCCCACCCCCCACCTTGCCCACCCAAACGCTGCTCAGACAAGGGGAGGAGGAACAAGGGCTCCATCTGCTTTGGGTCCCACAAAAGCCACCACTTCTGCCCCAGCACAGCTGCCCTACGTCCTGCCCCTGCCCCACCCCCACCCCAGTCTATAAGGGAACACGACGACCAGGGTATGTGCTGTTTGTCCTCTGTGTGTACGCGCTGCTCTGTCCACTGGTGGGTGTGGGAGCCAGGTCTGAACCCATCCAAATGGAAGACTTTGCACAGCTGCTGCTGCTTCCTTTGAAATGTCGCCTATATTTGACTGATGCTTCGCAGGCATGCAGATGCCTGTTTTTTGTTTCGTTTTGTTTTTTAAGCTGGCGTTGTTATTAATGTCATATGAGCTTAATGTCTTTTCTAGCCTATAGGGCTCATCAGATGGATGTCCTCCCATTTTGAAAGTAACATCCCACTTGTAATAGTTTTTACAGATAATACCAAGTCCCCCACCCCCACCCCCTTGCGTTCTTTTGGTCAAAAACAAAGTAGAAGAGACACTGATGCCCTGCTCTCTGCAGACCGGTGAGAAATAACTGTTCTCGGCTGGCACAAATGCCCTGACACCTCACCCCACACCTGCCCACAAGAATTTGCACATCCCCTTCAGAGCAAAACTTTTTGTCATTTCTCATGGAAAACATAGTTGTTTTTTGTTAATGAACATTTGAGAATTTGTTCCAGGATGGAAATTTGCCATCCTCATGCAGAGATTTTCCCACGTCTGTGGTGACACACTCAGCTCACCAGACTCGCACGAGTCCACGAAACAGATGCTGAAACAACCCTTCCACATGGAGAGATTATGCTCCTGCTGCTTCATAGGGATCAGTCCTTGGGAGAGTCTCAGAATATTGAGTCATGGGCCTTTTTTAACCCCAGCATCTTGCTGCAGTAAGTTCTCTGCCCTTGCTATCTAGAGCCTACAGAGAACCACAAATATATCAAACTGGCCCGGAACAACAGAATCGCCATTTTTTTTGAGGCATCACTGCCCTCTGGTGGTGGGAGTAGGAGGCCCAGCCTTGCTGCTGGATTTGAACCTCCAACCCAGTGTGCCGCAGTCCCGCGCACAACCACTACGCCACCGGGGCTCAGCCAGAATTACCCACCCCTGTCTTTCTCTCTCTCCCCACCCCTGTCACATCTGCTTGGCCAACTGTTTTCCAGGGAATGTCCATGTGATAGGTCACCATCCTGTCTCATTCATCAGAATACCCGCTCCCCCCCCCTTCATCTAAACAAATGTGAACTTATCATCAAATGAGCTCAGAGACACTGACATTTAAGTGAAACGCATATAGGCAGAGGGTCTTTTTAAACCATCGCTGGTTGAGTGGAACCCTAATCTTGTGTTTGCAAATGTTGTCCCCGTAAAAGCAGACTCCCCTAAAGGACGGGTGAATCCCAAACTCGTGAACACAGATATGCTGCCGTGATCTGACTCCTCCCCCACCCCACCCCACCCTTCCCCCTTTGGAAGTTAAGTGGACTGCCCATGTGATGACTATTGGTCTAACAAACCTTTGTATCTCCAATATCTGTCCTTTCTTTGGTGAAGAGGAAACTCCAAGTACCATTACTACGGGATTCGTGTCAAGCCAGAGTCCCCTCTCAACCGCCTACAGGAAGACATGCAGTACATGGCCATGAGACAGCAGCCCATGCAGCAGAAGCAAAGGTAGACACGGGAGGATCGCTGGCCTGGCCGAGCAGTGTGTTTCTTTCCTGGTCTCGGGCTCCTGGCTTCCTGATAACCCCAATGGTGGGCAAAGCTGTTGGCGTGCTCTCGCCGCTGACCAATCTCCACAGTGATCCAGCATGTCAGTGATTCTGTCTCCGTCCCAAACCTTGTGGTGCCCCACTTCTCGGTTGGCCTGTTGGCCCCAATGACCTGAACCGCTCCGTCCCAAGCCACTCCGACAGGACAGTGAAGCAGGGAGCCGTCGGAGGCCCAGTGGGTTCCCAAACAAGCTCCCAGCAGAGCAACTCTCCATCGGCTGTATTTAAGGGATGATTCCTCTGTGCTCGCCTCCATGTCCCCCTAGTCATTCCTTGTGGCGCACTTGGTAACCCTGCAGGGGACTGGGGACTTCTCCAGTTCTCTCTGAATCCAAAATTAGTGAATGGGACTGTAGTTACTAGAGCTGTAAGAGATATGAAGGCTTCACGAATGGTTGGGTGGGTGGATGGGTAGGTGGGTGGGTGGGTGTTGGATGGATGGATGGATGGATGGAATCACAGATGTTTGAACTGAAAAGCACCAGTCTCGTCAGGCGCTGCAGCCTTGTGACAACCACAGCAGCAGTAGTCCCATTTTTCAGATGAGTGCCCCAGAGGGGAGTGATTTCTGTAAGCCGGGAGAGCTCAGCCGGGACTAGTCAGAAGTTCCCTTCTGCCGCGGCGGCGGCAGGGAACTTAGTAGGATCAGGTAGGGGAAAGGAGGTGTCCGTGCAAGTTGTCTGCGTGAAGCTGCCGGAGATGAATTGCCCACTTGGCCAGGCTCTGTCTCTCTCTGCCGCTGCAGCTTTCCATAGCAACATGGGCTCGGGGCCCCCGCAGCAGAGAGAACACCACAGCCTCCACCCACACGTCGGCCATCACCCATGGGGTCCCTACTCCGGGCTGGCGCCTGCTGCCTTTGAGGAGTGAGGAAATCAATCAGAAGGGGGAGCTCCTGGGGACAAGGAGGTACCACAGATGAAAACTTCCTGCAGCCTGAGACATGCTAATGAGCCTGTAGAGAGGGAGGGTGGAGGATGAGAAAGAGAGAGCACAAGCTGTTTGAGCAGGGGAAGAGCAAGGAGATGGAAAGAGGGGATAACTTAGTCCAAACCACCCCCCAGGGGACTGGGGGTGGGGGAGAGTCATGGTATCTTGACGAATGACCCACGAGAGGGCAAGGTTCTATTTGAGGAGGAGACTTGAGAAAAGTGCTAAAGAGTCTAGTGGCAGGTGAGGTGGAGCAGGCAGTGTGGATCACAAATGAAAGACCTTAGTTGTATGTGAGACTAAACCTCTGGTGTTTGGGGTTTTTCCTTGTGTGTGCCATGTAAGACTTTTCATCAAAGTAACAGCATTTTCAGATTTCCTCCCCCTAAAAAAAAAAAAAAAAAAAGACTGTTCTTTGGGATGCAAGTCATCTTGGCTGGGAAGAGAATGGGCGCAGGGACCCTAACCAAGGTCAGCATCCTCAGGGAGAGAGGTGTTGCGGATGGGAGGCCGGGATCGGGATCGGCTATTCCATAACAGGTGCTGTGAGAGTTTATGAGTTTTGATGAGTAGGTATATTCTTTAGTGACCGAGCCTTGTATTTTTATTTATAGCCAATGGTACAAGTGAAGACAGTGCCTAAAAAACATCTAAAAGGAAAAGGAACGAACCCTAGAACAGTATCTTGTAATGTTGGGGAGAGGGGTGGTGGTGGTGGTGGTGGTGGTGGTGGTGGTGGTGGTGGTGATGGTGATGGTGGTGATGAAGGAGGAGGTGGTAGAGAAGGAAGAGGTGGAAGTGGTAGTGGTGATGGAGGAGGCGGAGTTGATGCTGGTAGTGGAAGAGGAGGTGGTGGTGGTGGAGGAGGAGGTAGAGGACAAAGAGGAGGTGGTGGAGGAGGAGGAGGTCGTGGTGCAGGTGGTAATGCAGAGGAGGAAGAGTAGGAGATGGAGGAGGAAGAGGTGGTGGTGGTGAAGGAGGAGGAGGTGATGAAGGAGATGGGGGAGGATGAGGAGGTGGTGGAAGAGGAAGAGAAGGAGGTGGAAGAGGAGGTGGGGGGAAGTTGGAGGAGGAAGTGGTGAAGGAGGAGGACGTGGAGGGGGGAGGAGGAGGTAGAGGTGGATTCAATGCAGCTCTGTGTACAGCAGACCCAAACACCAGTCCGGTTTTCGTGGGTCCTCGGGGTGAAGAACCCTTGTCTCGGGGCAGCCTGGCTTTTTCCCTGTCAGTGGCAACCTTTCCTGCGCTGACTCTGCCCGCTGTGGTCCCCGCCCTCCCACAGTCCACGCGATGCCCAAGAGCAAGAGCCCTACAAGGAGAATGGAATTTGATTCAGGTATGAAATAATAAGAGCTATACATGGGGAAAACGGAGCCGGCTTCAGAAGCCACCGTCTACTGGAACCTTCTGAGGAACAAACGCATCCCAGGTTGCATCCAAGACAGCATAAGTCCATTTCATGCTGTGCTTCAGTCTGCACAGAAACTTCTCAACTCTCACGGGCACGGAAACCTGAAAGGGAGCCTCGTTAATAGCAAGCGTGGGCTGGGTGGCCAAGACCTGGGTCTTTCCACCGCCTCCTTACAAAGCAGGTCCAAGAGTGCTGAAGGTTAACAAGCCATCGAAAGCCCTGCCGTCTGGGCGCATTGGTAATTGCTCTCAGAAATAGATTCAACCGGGACATAAAAATCCACCTGCAGCTGTCTTCCTTCTGTGGATCGTCGCCCCTTGCAGAGTCTGTGAAGCAGGGATGCCAGAGAAGCAGACAGACTGGTACTGATAACTCCCTTCTCATGCTTTTTTTTTTTTAAACCAACACAAGCTTTGGGCTGGGGGCGGATGCACTTGCTCACTGGGTGCAGAGGGCTGGAGGCTGCAACAGGCCCTGGTTGGTGAGCAAGAGGGTTCTCTGGCCCTGCTGGAGGCCTCTTGATTGACGAGTCGTGGCTGAGCCGGCCACCCAGGACACAGGCACAGGTGGCCAGGGAAGGGAGTGTCCCTTCAGGACTCCAGATGGCAGGGACTGGAGAGACATCTCATCGGACTCTTTGTACCGTGGTTTCAAAGAGAGCATGAAGCACGAAGACTCTCAAATGGCTCACTCCCGTCTCCCAAGAGTTTACAGCAGGAGCCTGTGCCCCTGGGCTGTGAAAGCACACCTGAAAGAGGGAAGACTTGTCCTCCTTCAAACTGTCCTCCTTCTCTGCCAGGGCTGGCTCTTCCCAGTGGCGTCAAGGGCCCCTTCGTTGTAGACCGCTGAGCGCACCCATCTCCAGAGTCCACGCCTGCGGACAGTACGGGAGTTCCGGGTACCCCGCGGTGGTCTTCCCCTCACCGTGGGCTTTCCCCGTGCATGTTGTAAGTCCCTCGGGGGAGTTTGGGGCCACCTGAGTTGGAAGAGGGGCCCGGGGCGCCTTGTTTGTCTCAGCTCTGTGGTTTCCATGACAAGACATAACATCTGCAGATGCCATTGGAAGGTGGAGGAGACGTCCATTCACCCGTCAAGGAGACCTCTCCACCAGGGACACACCGCACATCCGGAAAGAGATTAAAGAACGGATTGAAGGGGCGGCGTCCCCCTCAAGCCATCTCCCTGAAAGAAAGCGGCAGCTCGGAGCCCACGGGGTAATGTGCATGACGTCGGGAATGGCAGGTGCAAGAGGAACAAGGGGCAGGGGCTCTTGTGAGCAGTCACCTGAACGTGCAGTGACGGAGGCCCAGGCAGCACCCCGGCACGGTCCTGAGTTTCATCTTGCTTGGCGCCCTAGCCTCCTCCCTTGCTGATGGCATTGGGTCACTAAAAGCAAGAGGATGTGTTTGAAAAAGAAAAAAAAAAAGACGCATCCCCACCCAGTCTCGACGCTGACTCACGGCGACCCTGAAGGACGGAGCAGAACTGTGGCTGAGGGCTTCCAAGGCAGCAGGTCTTTTGTCGCCAGTGCCATTTTGTCACTCCCAGCCCATAGTGACCTCCGCACACACTGCTCGGTCCAGGGCCATATGCAACTCTTCAAAAGCCTCATCTTTCTCCCGCAGATCAGCTGGTGGTTTTGAACTGCTAACCTTGAGGTTAGTCACCAAACATGTAAGTACTGTACCACCCGGGTCTCTTAAGCAATGAATGTACACCCACCTGCACATCCACACATATTTCCTATTGAAAATGCAAAGGGGCTTCAAAAAGTGGGTGGAAAGTGTTCATCGTTGTTTAAATTCCACTATTGCAGGAACTTTTTGAAGCTGCCTGGTACTGTGTATGGAAATGATTCTCACCTTTAAGAGAGGTGATCTTCCATTTTTAAGGAAATTCCCTCGTGGTCTGTGTGCGTTCCCGAATTGGGTCTGTGCGTGAGGTTCGGGTAGATCAGAGGGGGGACCCGTAATGCTCAGCAAGCTCAGGAAGCTAGAGCTGGAGGCATGAGGTCGCCGAGTCCCACCCACTCTAGATAATACAGACGGGATCCTCCTTCAGACAGCAGCTAGAACCAGACCCCCTGTTTTAGTCTGAAGAGTTACAGCGACCAGGTCACCCCTACAGTCCATGTAAGAAAGTAGATCCAGCTGACATTAAGGTGCAGGTCACTTTCCAATGACTGTGTCCCTGCCTGCTGCTTTGCGCAGAGCTTCCCGGGGACCCAGGACCAAAGCGACCACTGCTGTGGCCTGGAGGGAAGGGCAAGGGGAGGTCCGTGCTGTCTGCCCTCGGGAAGTGAGATAGGACAGCTAGAAGCTCTTCGACGGGGAAAAAACGAGGAAACCAGGACTGTTGTGCACCCCGCCCCAGCACTTCCACCCCGTGTGTGGCATGACCTCACCCACGGAACCCCTGTCCCATCATCTGCAAAGTGAAAATGAATAAGGATGACAGTTGACCGAAATCTCCCGGGGTTGGGGAGAGGTGTTGAGGTTCAACCGGAACGAGTGAGAAAAGGAGAAAGACTAGCAAAGGTTCAGGCAGCCCACCCAAACCCCAGACCCACTGCCCCGGAGGCGATCCAGACGGACGCCGACCCTGCAGAACAGTGGACCTGCTCTGTCAAGTTTCTACGGCTGCGCTTCTTTACGGACGCGGGTGGACTCAACTTTCTCTTGAGGACTGCCTGGTGAGTTTGAACCATTGGCTTCTGGATCTGCAGTCGAATGCTTAAAACCCAGTGTGTCAGCAGAAGTCTGGGAGCATTGCTGTGTTCTGTGCTGAGCGCACCGTGTGATGATCAGACCCGGGCTGTGTACTCTATGGAGAAGCCCTGCAGGTCGAGGAGGAAGGGCGTTTGGAGGAGAAGGAAGCCAGGCCAGTGGGCAGGTAAGGCTCCCCTTCCCTTCTCCCTCTTGAGCAGTGCTGTCCAGGCTGGCTTGCTGCTGGTGGTGCATTTTTTTTTCCCCTCAACTAGGAAGTCCCAGGGTCATTTCACTGCAAACAAAGGATCTGGGGAGAGAGGGTTCTTGGAGGCGAGGGGGGAAGACCCTCAGATGCCTGGTTTTGAGAGACCAGCACTAGGGCACTCAGGCCTTTGATGTTGACCCTAGTGGTCCCCAAAACCTCCATCATCACCTTCACCAAAGAGAAGCACAGGACTTGCAATTCAGAAATGCTCAGCCTCTACAAGTCCATGTTCAGCCGGACAGCAGTGGTCTTGTCCATGGACTCCTCTGCCTTCCCGGCATCCATCCAATGAGAAAGTTGTTCCTAGTGAGGATGTCCCATGCAGGACCTCAGGTGACAGGCATCGGGTTATGTCCCGATGAGGAAGCGGAAGCTCACCAAATGTTGCTCCAGCCGAGATGCTCGCGAAGTCATTGGTGTTGTTCAGATGCCCCTTTTCACGTTGCTTTGTTGTCCTCCTGGTATCAGGTTGGATCCAGTTTGTCACACTTCAAATAGAAGAGGGGTCTCCCCCTCCAAAAGCTGTTGAACGCACGTATCGTGAAAGTATCATGCATGTGTGTGGTAGGACGGCATGGTTTCGTCCCAAACTGAAAAGCCATGCTCAGCTGCCTGGGAGTCTGTGCTCACTCGTGACAACCCTGGAGGACAGAGGAGAACTGTCCCTGAGTTTCCACGATGGCAACTCTTGATCAGGAGCGGCTGCTGGTTCTGAACTGCTGATTCTGCATTCAACAGCCCAAGGTGTAAGCACCACGACACCAGGGCTCCTCATCATTTCTGTAGTGGTTGACCATAGATTGCCCCTCCTAAGAGAATTCCAGAGGCGCCCTGGTGGTGAGTGTAGTGGGTTATGAACTGGGTTGGCAGCTCCAAATCCCACAGTTCACCCCTCGAGCCATGAGGCAGGGGGGAAAGGAAGCCTCCCCTTCCAGTAAAGGTTAAAGTCTCCAAGAACCCACAGGGGCAGTTCTCCTCTGCCCTGTCATGTCACTGAATCAGAATCACCTGGAGGTCAGGGAGAAGAGGATTCCACAAAGACATTCATGGTATCGGCTTCTGAGAGAGAACATCTTACCTGTTCACCAGTGTGACTTCAGCACCTTGGAGAGCACCAAAAGACCTCGCGGATCCTCTCTGTGGAAGAATCAGCTTCACCTCCCTCCTTTTCCCTACGGTACTCCATTTTCCAACTAACACTGCTTCCAGGTAACCCCAGGACCCTATTTGAATTTGAAGCCCACCCGCTTGCCCAACTGGACAGGGAGAGCCAATGAAGCGTGAGAGTTGTAAGATCACCACCCAGAAAGACACCAACTAGAATTGAAAAGAGAAAGTAGCTGTCATTAACCAGCAGAGTGGAGGTGAGAATTCGCTTGGATGCACTGCAGGCATCTTCCGTGTGGCATCAAGGCATGGAGTGCATCTTCTCAAAGAAGGGGACGCTTTGCAGTTTTCTTCTGCTCCATTCATGTTTCCATCTCCTGGTTTGTTTCAAACACCCAATGCAGAGACTTCCTAAAACACTTTTCCCAAAGAGGACAGCAGCCAGGAGCAAGAACAGGCAGCTCCAGATGTACGAACATGGGGCCTGCTGCAGGGTTCAATGCCAAGAGAAAAATTGAGATGCAAGCTTCCACGACCGAAACAGAAAACAGTCGCCGCTTGCCCAAATTGTGAGCCCAAGCAAACCCACCACTTGGCTGCCTTCAGAGTCGTGAGCATGATAATGACTCTCTGTGCCCCAGCAGCTCATAGTTTGCATTTTGCATGCCTGCTTCAAAGAGACGGGCCCCAGTCTTTCACTTTGTCTGCAGACAGCCCTCCCCCCAGTCCTGTAGCGGAAAGTAATGGCAAGTGTATACCACCCCTTGCCTTTCCCGGGAGCTGCGGCAGCGTCCGTACAAGTGGGGTTATTGACAGACTTAGGGACTGCTCTTACAGTCGAGTTAAAGCTGTCCGGGGCCCCAACAACAGCTATGACTCACCCCATGGGGGAAGATTCCTAATAACCCCCATGTTTTCCATGTTTGTGACAGGTTTCACGCATACACTCAGCTATTAAAGCATTAGCGTGTCTTTGATTTCTTAATTATTAACAACTTCAGCTTTGATTGCCCATGGAGTTGCAAGCTGTTAAAATGATCATTTGCCTCTCACTAATTCCGAAACCAAGGGCTGCTGCTTTCTTCGATACCGCGCGAGTCTCGCGTGGCCTTCACGCACGCACGCACACACACAACACACACACACACACACACACACACACACACACACCTCAGGACCACTGAAAGTCCTCTGTACAAAGACATCATCTAAAAATACCAGTTTTGTCAATTAAATGAGCATAAAGGGAGACGTAATATTCTTAATTACTGAAGAGCTCAGGCCTTAAATGGATCCAGCAAATAGTTTGTGAGGTTTGGGGTTTGTTTTGTGTTGTTTTTCTTTTAACATAGAAAGGACCCCCACCACCCCCTGTTGTTTACGGTATAACATTGACACTGCATATTTCATGTCAAGAGGAGAGGGAGAGAGGCAGGGAGTGAAAACAATGCATTTCAGTACCGAAAAGCAGCCAGTTAAAATTCAACCCACGTCAAAGTGACAGTGGCGTGACATAAGAACGTGGATTACCTTGAGCGTTCATTCTTACAGTCCATTTCTGATGAAGTTTATTGGGGCAAAGTGTAAATGATGACATTCTTTTTTTTAAAAAAAAACTTTTTCTGGCTATATTTCTTTTTTGGGGGGGGGGGCTGCGCGGTGGAAATCACAGCCTCTGGTGGTCGTGGGCACTACCCAATGCTGCTCCTGGGAGCCACCGCTGGATTTGAACCACCAAGCCCGTGGGCCACAGTCCCACACTCAACCACTTACGCCACCGGGGCTCAGCCCAGGCTATATTTCTATCACATGGAGCTAAAGGAATCCCCATTTCCCACTCAATCTATTATTAAATATGTTGTTCATGACCAAGTCGAGATGCGTGTGGTCCCGGTGTACAGCAGGGGGAGGTGCCTGCTGCCCATTCCGCACGCTCCCCCGTGATTCTTTATACATCAGACCGCCACGGTCCAGAGAGTTCTCACTGACTGGTTTTTGGAAATAGATTGTTGGGTCTTTCTCCCTAGTTGACAAAGACAGTCATACAGTAGGTTGTTACACGTTATGATTTTAATTACATAATAGACTTTCTTCCCTTAAAACTTCCATGGCTGACAATAGTATTAGTGGTCTCAGCACCCTGAAGAACTAGATTATTTTCTTGTGAGCCACAGGAGACTGGTGAAGCACTGTGCACAGGTGAACAGCGTCTACCCCTGAAACATTGACAACCTACATGGAATGTGTCAGTTTCTTCTCTCTCTCTCTCTCTCTCTCTCTCTCTCTCTCTCTCTCTAATTCCACTTCCTTTTGTTATGTGTCTTCGTCTGAGTTTCTGGAGTGAACTTATATATGTTGACATAGAGGTTTATAAAGGAAATGTAGAGGAAGTTGTAGAGGGAGACAAGTTCTGAATCCAGATGTCAGGCTGAAAGCTTCTCCTGACTCCTGCAGGGACTGATGAACCCAAGATTGGTAGGTGGCACTGCATGTTTTTGGTGACAGAGGCTATTGAATCCAGTGTCAGCTGGCAAGAAGGCCGGCTGCTGACGACTCCTGAAATCAGTTGACAAATTAGCAGGCTGCTGGCGCAAGTCCAAGGACCCAGAGGTCAGATAAGAAGCCAGATGCAAGGACCAGATCCAGCAAAAAAGCAGATCTCTATTGGAAGCAGGCAATACCCACAAGGAAACTTGATTTCAATTAATTGACAGGCAACGCAGAGCAAATCTCACCATGCAGGTGATACTTAGATCTCATCCTGGAAGACTCCTGCATCTTAACTGTCAAACTACTGAGATTCCAGGCCGAGCTGAGTAGACACAAAATCTCAACCATCATAGTCCACCCCTTTTGGCACGTGTACACATCTCATGACACCATGCATAGTCTCTAGATTCAAGCATGAAGTCACGCTTGCACCAAATACAATCCCGAAAACACAGTGCAGCTAGCTAAGAGCCCACTAATCCCATTTACATTTTTGTATTTTGTAAGGGCACGATATGCATGTAAGAAGGATGCCTACACGTAAGAAGGATATACTCTTAACAATTAAAATCCTCATTTCTGCAACCAGCCACATGCCCATTGCAGGTCCTTTGAGCTCCCTCTCTCACCACTCCTAGGCATGTCTCTTAAACAAAGTACTGCATGCTAGAGGCTGGGAAGGGCAAAGACACTTGATAAAGCATTCCTGGGCTGTTTCGTCCTTGATTACCTAGTATTAAAATGTACCATCGCTGGAGTCCAGAAGAAGAATGTGTCCAATTTTTCCTCTCCCAGGTAAAAATATCCCATTTCTGTTGTCACCCCTGTTTACGTTCCATGAACGTAGAATGGAAGAAGCCTGCCTCTTTTACTAGTGATGCAGGATTTCACTGCTGCACAAGGGGAAGCCAAAGTCAGACAAAACCTGGGAGGAATCAGTGCAGGCAAGGAGCACCCCTAAATGAAATCAAAAGGAAACCCTTCAAGTCTGGCAGAAGAGAAAGGTTGGAAACACCTCCCAGAGTTCCTTAACTTCAAAAGGACGGTGATTTAAGGAGGGAAAGCCAATCCAAAGGGCATCCAGATGGCCAGCCTGGGCACTTCTGGAGCAGCAGCAGCACAGCTTCTCTGGCATTTTCCGATCCAGCTCTCAATGGAAAGTTCTATCCAGGTGTTCTTTCCATTGAACGGGAGAGGAAGTTTGGGTGATTGCCTGTCTTTAGAAAGCAGCGGCCCACATCTTGCAGCTGAGGGCGTCCTCATTCAAATCAGAATTCCACGTCCAAAGTGCCTTGAGCTCTGGCTTAGGAACTGTGGTGAGGAGGACACTGGACGGCAGTGTCCCCTTGTGCTATACAGAGGGTGGCTCTGGGTCGGAACTGACCCAGGGGCACCGAACCACCAGAAGGTTGCTTGGCACTGTTTCTTCAACCTGTCTCCCTCCGTCCTCGTGTCTGTGTCCCACAGTTCTCTGTGCGCTGTGACTCCGTATGCCACAAATGTGAATGCTGTGCCAGGGGGCTTTGCAACTCTCTCAGAAGTTTCATTTCCCCAACTTTGCATGGCTGCACTCGAAAGACTAAGCACTATATATACTCACATAGAAGCTGAGTTTTTTCATTACATTTTTGATGCAGCTTTTGTGGTAAAATAAAACACCTCATCTGATATTTGGGTGGGCCTGTACTTGGGTATATACGGTACCATTTCCTGTGGTCTCCTGAGCATAAGTCAGGGCAGTGTTACTAGGGCCAGGCAATTGGCACCCATTGCCGGAGTCCAGGTATCTTTGCGTGTGACCAGTCTGTGTGTGGGAGACTCGGTGACTTCACTTGAGTAATATTGTTTACTAGCTGTGAGAACCCAGGACTGGGTGGTGAGCGTATCGGGGTATGGAAATGACAGTAAGAGGAAGGACAAAGATCATGAGAGTGATGGTATCTGTAGGGGCCATAAACCTGAGATAGCTGATTGAACTTCTTCATATTTCTGCTTTTTCTGAATTTCTGAAGTGGAGGAAGAATAAAAGCAGTCTTAGAAGGAGTGGTGTCGAGTTGTCCCCTCATTTCTCCTGATGTACTTGTTGGTCCCGGGAGGCCGGCTATGGCTTTCATTGCTAGGTGAGCTCTCTCTCCCAAGCACCTCCTTGTCTGTGCTGCAGGAGCTCACGGGTTGACCCTGTCAAAGCGAAACACAACCGAGACCCACAGACAAACGCCCAAGTGGAGCCCACTTTGAGGCCCATTTTCAGTTTGGTTTCTCCCACTAGCCAGGTGTGTAGGTGGACGGTGCTTGCTGGTACCCTGCTTACAATCTTCATGGGGTAAGAGCCCAGGTGGATGGGTAGGTTGAGAGGCCGGGGTGATCTTGGGCAGTGATGGAAGCAGAGCAGTAGACTTTTGTCTGCAGAACCCTGTTCTGGATAGGAATGCATAGAAAGGCACTCATTAACATTTCTCAGGCCCTAACTCCTCTAGATGTGAGTTCCGCTTGAAGTCCCAACATCTTTAGCGAGTGTATCCTTCCATCCATGGGCCATTCAAAAATATCCTCGAAACCATGCAGTAAAACTTTCTTCTCAAACATCTTTGCCATTACCGCCCAAGGACATACGTCATAACGCGGGGCATTCTCAGGTAAATTTCCACAGGCTGAACTCGATGGGACTGCCAAAGGTGGGAGTCAGTAATCTTAGAATACTCGAGATATTCAGGAATATAGCATAAAGCAAAAGGCCTGGGAGTTTGGGGGTCATAATGAAGGTACTTCAAGAATAACATGGTCTATGTGTTTTGTTTGTGTGCTTCCCCAACTACTGTTCCAGGTACAAGCCTATGCAGAAAGTGGATGGGGTGGCCGATGGTTTCACAGGAAGTGGCCAACAGACAGGTACATCTGTTGAACAAACTGTAATTGCCCAAAGTCAACATCATCAACAGTTTTTAGGTACGTTAAAGTATGGTGTGTTATTAGCTGCCATTAGGATTTTGGAAATAAGCAAACAATAGCAGTCTTTTTTTTTACTCCCAGCTCCATCCATGTCTCTCACAGATGCTGGTTGCAGAGAAGTGTGTGTGTGTGTGTGTGTGTGTGTGTGTGTGTGTGTGTTCATCAGCTTTGCATAATCCAGTTCATGCTCACTGTCTCCTATTAACTGGAGCTTTTTTAAGATTACCTCTGTTTCCGTCTTGAGCGAGGTAGGACTTCCGTGCGCGTTCAAGGCGTACTGCGTGCCCCTCTGCCGGGTTCCCAGCAGCTGCCTCCATTGGGCTGCTGAGGACAAAACTGTGTTGTGCTCATTTTCAGTGAGACTGAACTGTTCCTCTTGACCGTGTGTGAAGGTGTCTGTGCTTAGTGATGCAGACTTGGGGTCGGGGGGAGTGTTAAACTTTTAAAAAAGAGTTATTTCTTATTGCTCAACCAGAGTATTTTTAATTCAGGTCATTTGCCTAGCTGGAGTGCCTGATTCTTGTCCTGGAAAGTGGGAGTGGGGGGAACGGGGGCCTCCCGAGTCTCCCTGCCATGGTCCCCCGGTGCAAAAACAGCACTTCAGCCAACATCTCCTAGAGATGAGCATGTGTGATTTCCATGCAGCTGACCTGAGGGTGTGCACACCCTCTGCCAAAGACGGGCGGATGTGCCTGTCTCTAAAAGACAAGTGCCTGCACACCGCTCTGCAACCCCAGTGTCTACACAGGTGCTTGAATTGAGGGTCACAGAGCCACCAGAACAGGTCCCCTTAACTGTCCAGAGCGAATGAGAAAAGACCAGAGAGACTTAAGCTGTGGATCTCGCCTCTGTCCCATGGGAAGGCCTCCTGACACCCAGGTGTTCTGCACCATCTGTGTGGGGAAGATCCACAGGAGAGCCAACCACCAGGAGAGGTGTGATGGCTAAAACCCAGCCCATCGCAATGAGTTGATTCGGACCCCTACTGGTCTGGTATAGGGGTTCCAAGACTGCAGACCTCTGCAAGAGCAGGCCGCCTCGTTTTTCCTCCCAAGGCAGACTCGAACACCCCACTTTGTGTTAATGTAGGGCTGTCCAACCCAAGAGACCCTGTGTGGCGGCAGTCTGGTCATAAGCATCCTGTGCCACACAGTCTAGCGACAGGGCAGACCGTGCAGTTCAACGCGTCAAATGGATGTTACCAAGTTCATTGTTACTCTTGTCTTCACCTGGGTGTGTATCTGTATCCTTTGGGGTTCACGATATGAGGTATGAACGTAAGAGGGCACAGCGTGGTATGTTTTCTCCTGTTTACATTTTGAAGTAATGCAATAACCGCAAATCCCAGCGATCCGAACCCAGCAAGCTCGAGAGGTTTGTCCGCGAGCACGGTAGGAACCTTCCCTCCACGAGACAATCGAAGTTGTCGATCCAGCCATCTCATGGGCTGCTGCTTCTGCTGCTTGCTTCTTGCAGAATGCTGCTCTGAGAAGCCCTTGCTCTCTGGACCGCTGACCTTTCATTTCCATCTTCCTTTTTAGTCGTCTTAAAAGTTCCCTCATTAGTCTGTAATTGGCACCATCCGCCATCACACGGTTTCTTTTCCCTCCCTCTCCGTTGTGTTGCCATGGTAACAGATGCATCCCGAGCCCTCCCCGAGTTTGGAGAAGTTGAAATCTCTTCCCTGCCAGATGGTACTACGTTTGAGGATATCAAGTCACTCCAGAGCCTCTATCGCGAGCACTGTGAGGTAAGCCCTCCCCACGCCGCGCCGGCACACGCTGCCCTCCCGCACACCGGTCCTACCAGGAAACGGGGATGCGCCCTGGCCGAGGGAGAGGTCAGCCCTGTTGCCGTGAGCATAATCAATGGCCACCCCGCTTCCTTGTCTGACTGCAGAGAGGGCACAAGTGTGGGAAATTGAGAACCAACTTTATTCCCTGACTACTTAGCTGAGCGTGAGTCCTCGGATTCCGCACCGCCACCTGCAGCTCTTCATCCTGGTGCTGTCCTTCCGTGGATACAGGGAATACGTTGCTTTGGAAATATATATATGTGTGTGTGTATATATATGTACATGTACACACACACATATATATGAAAGTCATATTTTAAATATGTCTATGTATGGGCATATTTATCTATAAATAAAATGAGAAATTGGTTATAACTTCCATATCTAACCAGAGAAAGCATAGAGAAATCCCAGTACTTCTGCTTTCCTGTTTTTTTAAAGCATGGAATACCATGCAGCCCGTAACAAGGACAGGCGCCCCCTTATCCCACGGAACGATCTCCCAGATTTAACCTCAAGAGCAAGCTGTCCAGCCGTGGGAAGAGCATGCCCTTGTGAGAGAGATTTGGGGAGGCATCTCTCCCAGGAGGGGGACCAGGCGGTGCTCACAGGGGCCGCTTGACACAGCTGCATGGCTGGAACTGGGGGAGAGGGCGGTCATTTTTCACCATCAGTGTGCATTTCTGCTAAAATAGTTCTAGAGCTGTCTCACAGAGCCTGGTGCGTGCTTCTCGGTATTGATGGAAGCTCCAGTTTTGTTGGTTTGATTTTCATGGGGAGCCCTGGTGACGCTATGATTAAACACTTGACGTGAAACCACAAGAAGTCTCTAGTTCAATCCGCTTGGTGTCTTGGGGGCACAGCAGTGCTGGTGATCGGCTCCATCAAGGTGACAGCCTGTGAAATCTATGGGACAGGCCTGCCCTGCCCTTTAGGGTCACTTGAATTTGGGATCAACACCAGCTGATCAACCTCAGTTCATCCCTGTGCCCCAAGGCGGCCCCCCCGCAGAAATCAGCTGCAGGACACATCACAATGGCAAGAAGGTCCCCTGGGCGTTTCCCGTCCATCCTTTTAGTCTCCTTCCCAAGGACCCTTCATCAGAGCTGGCTAGGTTGTCTCCACTCCAGCACCCCAATTCACCATCAGCTTACCTGCTTGTTGTCGCCGGGCACCAGTGAGTCCATTCCTCGAAGGCCCAGGTGTGCACAGAAGAACCGCTTCATGGAGTTTGCTGGACCCACGTCCCTGGCAGATTGTCAGGGCGCCCTCCTGCAGGGCCACAGGGAGGGCATGGGTGGCTGTTGGACCACCAGGGCTCCCTGTCCCCTTGGCACGTCAGGAAAAGTAGTAATGAGCTGGTGTCCGTGAGAGTGTTCTCAAGTGCCTCTGCTTCCCATGGAGAGTCTAGTCCGAGTGGGAGTTGTTTGATTGTGGGGCTATTTGTCACCCACTTGAGGAAAAGACAGTCCTTCGGTCTCATGGTCAAGTGTCCCCGCTGCAGCGTAAGGCAGGACACCTCCACTCACAATGCTCAGAGATTGAGTCCCACTGCAGACACGAAAGTAGTCCCTGGGACTCTGAGCACTCTCACGGGTGTTAGCAGCCAGATGCAAGGGCCGCCCTAACAGCACTGCATGCATCACCCGCACCCCATCTCCGTTTCTTTGTCGATTGGTTTCCAAAGGATGAGAACCTGCAGTAGTCATGCCTTGGGGCATTCCCCAGCAGTGGAAAGCGTGCAGGTGGCCCTCACCTGTCCAGGGGACCAAAAGCAAAGCAGTTGTTGTGCACCAGCTATTCCCACACAATAGAGAAGGGGTCGGGTGCTCTGAGTGTTCCTCATTGCCTAGTGGTAAGGTGGAGCTCACGCTCAAGCAGGAGCCACCAACACACGTGTGACTGGAGAGAGAGCATACAGCGATGGGCTCCTCCAGTAAGATGAGGTTCTTTGGATTACAGGATCGTCATTAACATGACATATTTCTCAGGGGTAAATATACCCTCTGGTGGCATAGTGAGTTACGAGTGGAGCCGCTCAGACAAAGGTCGGGAGGTCGAACCCACCAGTGCCTCCAGGGGGAACGATGAGGCTGTCTGCTCCGGCAAAGATGGACAGTCTCAGAATCCTGCAGTGAATGGGAGTGAACATAGAGGGTTAGAGGCACGATGGGTTCCATTCAGTTGAATGGCACCCCGAGTTAGACTGTGGGTCTCTTACTACCGTTCAAACCTACCCACCACTCCCCAGGAGAAAGATAAAGGTCTAAGCGGACGCAGTCAGTGTCAGGGAAGGTTGGGTTTGGGTTTGATTGATGTGGATAGATAGATAGGGGCATTGTCTTCTTTCCGTTCGCTTACAAAACACTCGGCGCGCTCTCAGCGCGTCATTCATCTCTGTGGAGATGGCACAGACACCTATTGCAGCTACCCATGTTCACGCCATCTCTGGCAGGGCTCGATAACGCCTCTAAAAAAGAATGCTAATGGCTTTCTCCTGCCAACCAACCTTCCAAACTGTCAGGGTGCAGGTGCCTGAGCCTCCCCTCCGGGCCTGTTAAATAGCCATGTGCACCAAGCCTGTGGAATAGGGCTTCTTTTAACGTGTGTGTGTATGTGTGTCCGTGTATTCTGGGCTGAAACATATTTGTAAGTGGGTGGACAAATGATAAGATGTTTTATTCATTTGTAAAACTGCCTCAGATCAGGCTGGTGTGAGTATCATCTCCGCAGCTATTTTCATTGAATAAAAACCCTGACTTCAAGACGTCGTGAACTCCTTGGCTCCCATGCTTTCATTTCACGTTGCCCCTTGTCTGGTTTCCATTTTGTTTGTTTGTTTAAATTTTATTTGGGCGAAAGGTATACATTAACTTCACAAGCTGCCCCAGTTTGAGGGGGTGGGGTGCCGGGGTTGGGGGGAAGATATCCACTATCTTGTCTTGTAAATGTCAACCATTTTAAAAATGTTTCTCCGTAGTTTTATGGACACCCAGTCCATGTACCATACAATTCGGTGGTTTAGATAGGTGTAAAAACGTTGGACAACCATTACCACTGTCCATTCAAGAACCTTTCATTCATATCCCGGTTCCCCATGACCTCCCTGGCCTCCTCAGCCATCACCCTCCAGAACTGTCCATCCAGTTATTGTCTCGGTAGGTTTTCCTCTCCTGGATTTCATCTAAAGGAAATCCTACCCCCAAACCCCAGAACAACAACAAAACAAAGCACAGGAAACGCTCGAGCCAAGCGAAAGCAGGATCAAAACTAGAAAGCAAGGTCCACGTGCGTCCAAAGGCAAACCCAGTAACATACGCGGTTTTAACCTACCGTGTATGCCGTGATCCACTTTCCAATGCCCTCTCCGGTGCCAGCTAAGTCTACGTGGAATGAGCCCACCCAGCCCGTGTGATCCAAGGATACTAAAAAATGAATGCATCAATCCATCAGGTTTTTACTTCCTTTCCCACGAACTCTCTGAAGCAGCTTGTAGAGTTCACCGTCTTGGCCTTGCTGTTGTTCGGAGCAGAGCAGCGTTGGTTATTCCCACCAGACTGCGCTATGCCGGGCACTGTTCATGCCCAGACATCTGTCTTTAGCCTGACAGAAAGTCAGCACCCTGCTCAGCCGTAACGCCCGCGCCCCTGCCCACACCCACTGTCACCAGCTCCTGTGCAGTTACCAGCTGTTCCATCTAAATGGGGTCCTGGGACACTGGCCCTGTAGAGTCGGACTTTGACTCCATTGACCAGCTCGCTCTCCAGCCCCACCCCTGTTCTAGCATGGATCAGGAATTTGTTGTCTGGCTCTCCGAAGAATATCCCGTTGTCTGTACAGAGTAGCTTCAAAGAGTGTGTGGGGAAAGGGAAGTCAAAGATAATGGAAGGCTTCTGCAGATGACAGAAGCCCCCACCCCATACCTTGTACCCTGCACCCTTGTAGTGCCACACGTGGTCAGTCCATTCATCTGTCGGTGGGCACTTGGGACAGTGCCGAAGACTGAAAACTCAGTGCCGTCTCGAGGCAATGCAGGCTCTTCATGACCCTGTTGGATGGGCTAGACTGACCCCGTGGGTTTTCTAGACTCTAATCCCTGATGGGAGCAGAAAGCCTCCTCTTTCTCCCACGGGGTACCGGGTGGTTTCGAACTGCTGCCCTTGTGCTTAGCAGTCCCATGTGTAACCACCGTGCCACCAGGGCTCCTTATTGAAAACTGTAAAGAGTGTTAATGACTCCTCCCCCTCCCCACCCTGTGCTCTTAGTGTAGCTGTTGGACAGCCTTTCCCGTCCATTCCCAGAAGCTGCCTCACCCTCTACCCCCTTGCCGACAAAGCCACTTACCTCGACTCTCTGAGCTACGCTCAGAGTGTGTCTCCATTGGACTCCATGTGGCCAGGCCACATGGGCGGAGGTCACAGGGGCGGGCAGCTCTTTGCAGACTCCCTGCCAGAAGCAGGCAGTCTGGTAAGGACTCTCCAAAACGAGCATCCCTCCTGGGGGCTGCCTGGGATGACCTTGGATTGCCCAGGAGAGGTCAGGGCCATCTATTCTGCAGGCCGATCTGATTCCTGGGGACACCATGGGCCCCCTGAAAGGCGACCTTGCTCAGAGCCAAAAGGCAACCCCAAACAAGTGTCCCAACTCTTGGTGTGTGTCCTCACAGATGGTGGGCCTCCGGGGGCGGGCTGATCAGATCGGCAGGCAGCCAGTGACCGTGGAGGCAAGAGGACAGTCAGGGAAGGAAATGGGGGAGGAGGGAAGCGGGTGGGGAATTGGAGAGGAGAGAGAGGTCACTGTGAGGGGATTATGGGAGGAATGTGTATCCCCCGCTTCACATCTCGGGGCTTCTTGGTTTCGTTCACCTTCTCGCCCTTCCCTCCAAGCCCCCTCCATCACAGCCCACGCCTGCCACAGGCAAGTCTCCTAGACGTCACCAGGGTTTGCGATCCAGAGCCTACAGAGCCCTGTGCCATGTTCGGACAAAACCCGATAAGTCCCTGTGGTGTGATGTTGTCTTCAAGCGACCCCACAGGGCAGTGGCTCACAACCTTCCTCACGCCGTGACCCTTTAAGGCAGTTTCTCATGTGGTGATGACCCACCCCCACCCATAAAATTGTTTCCGTTGCTGCTTCATCACTGTCATTTTGCTAGTGATGACTCTGTGAAAGAGGGTCTCAGCGACCCACAGCTGGAGGACCGCTGCTGCCGGAGGGAGGTCACAGCAGTCGATGCCCCGTTTTGTGTTCCAGGCAATCTTGGACGTGGTCGTGAACCTTCAGTTCAGCCTGATAGAGAAGCTGTGGCAGACATTCTGGCGTTACTCTCCCTCCACCCCCGCCGACGGCACTACCATGACGGAAGCAAGGTTAGAGCCCCCGTGCCGCGCCCTCCTCCCCCCAGCTCGTCCCCCTGGCCCGGCAGGCGTGAACGCCCCTGACCTTAGAGATATGTATACCAGTTGTGAACCTTACCCAGGCCAGTAGGCGGATGCTTAGCCATCCCAGGCACGGGCCGCCCGCTGCCCTCCCGTAGCCTCAGCTCGTGTGCCCACACGGCCCCCACCCTTCCTGGCGTGGGGGAGCCCGTCAGAGCTCTCGGCTCCCCAGGGAGCGTGGCGGTCCTCTTAGAGGGCGCCCGCGGGCACAGGCCGCCCTGGGGGAGTGTCTCACCTGTGCGGATGGTAGCCTATCCAGCCACGTGGCACTAGGACAGTCAGTGGTGGTGTAGTCTCTAACCTCAGTAGTATTTGATAAACTAAAACTCTCTTTCTTAAAAGTCCATTTTCTTTTTTATCCTCATTTG